>QRFJ01001788.1:424269-488503 GCA_006176705.1 Cocos nucifera
TAATAATAAGCATTTTAGATATGATTTAAAAGTGTTGTGATTGGTTGGGAAGAAAAGAAGTTGGATAAGAAGTATAGTAAATAGAATGAGAAAAGATGTGATTTGAAGTGATTGAAAGAAATAAATTATGAAGGTATATATATATATGAAAATTATATTATTAATGTAAAAGGAGTTTTGGAATTTTAGTGGTGAGATTAGATAAAGAAAGTATGAATGAAAAGATAGAAGGATGAAATGATGAAAGGAAGTGATGATCATTAAAAGGAGTTTTGAAGATCTCATAGATCAGATCATAGATCTGATTTTTGAGAACGTGAAAAATAAGAAGAAGTATGCTTCCAGATATCTACAGTGGATATAGATAGAGGCAGACGTTAGTGGATAGATCAGAACTTCGACATGTATGGATAATCAAGAGTTAATGGATTAATCAATTCAAGGTAAAATTAAATTTAGATTTAATTTATTAATTTTATTTATTTATAAAATCATAAAATAGATATAAAAGATTTAGATCATAATTTAGATCAAGAAAAAAATTTTTGAAATATTTGCATCCTCGATAAAGATTTGAAAAATGAATCGTGGAAAATAGGCATTTATAAATTGATATAGAGAAGGTTTATAAAAGTGTTAGATCTAATTTTAAATTTATTTTAATTAAAAAATAAATGAATTTTAGATTAAATGAGATGTGATAAGATAATGAAATAAAAAAAAATAAAATTAAATGATTTGGATCTAAGATTAGGAAATATGATGAAATAGTTATAAAATTAGAATAGTTAATATAGATATAGTTTGATGTTTTTTGATTTTAATATGTAATTAAATCATATTTAGATATTATTTATTTAATATTTTTGAAAATATATTAATAACATGGTTTATGATATATAAAATAGTAAATAAAAAATTATTTAATTTAAATATATATGATATATGAATTGATGAATGTTAGAAGTTGTAGAATACGTTATAATAATATATATAGATTAGAATTTATTTTTGAATAGATTAATTAAATATACATTTTTAGATTTATTAATGAAAGATAAATTTAGATTAATAAAAATATGATGATTGATAATGAGTGTATGAAATAATGCATGATTTAGATATGATTTTGTAGCTTGAATATATGATATAATTAAAAAAATGTTTTTGTAAAGTATTGATGTTATGATTAAGGATCTTAATTGGAGTATGTATAAGAATGAAGAAGGATTTTAAAGGATTATATTTATTAGATGGGGTAATTTATTATGAAAAATGGTGGGTAAAAAAAAAGGGGTGTTTGACGTGTTAAGTATTAATAGAAATAATTATTTATGAAAATAGATGAAATAGGATTTATTGTGATTTTTGTTTATGAATAATTAATTAAATAGAATTATGGTAATATAATTAGGTTAAATTGGAGATTTTAGATATAAGTAATATTATAATATGGTTAGAGATTGGGTAGATAAATTAGGCTATAAGGTTGATAAAAAAGAATAAAAGGTTGGGTTAGATGGGATTAATGCTTAAATTGCACAGATAATAGGCACACTTCCAAGTACCGGTATAGATCAGAGTTAAGAGTTAGAGCAACTAAATTAGGAGAGTGTAGAGGATTAGAGTTTAGGGAATGTATGCGATATAAAAAAACATTGGATTCATTGAAATAAAGATTTGAGTATGTCTTATAAGTGCTGAGTTTGGTATATGATAGATTAGAATAATTTTTAATGGAAGATATCAGATCTGAATGATTATTGTATGAGTTAATGATATTTTAAGGTTATTAACTGGATATATATTGAAGTATATGATATGAGGTGGTCATAATCCGAGTAATATGATAGATTAGTCCATAATTGTTATGAATATAAAAGTACTAGTTTAATGAGACATGAATAATTCTACTTAAGAAAGATTAAGTAACTGAGGTCTTCAGCCCATGTAGAACGGACGGGCCATTTCGGGGTTGAATTGTTCATCGGCTGGATACAATGGCTCAGTTGCACTTGAGAAGATGCAACCTGTCTATTAAGGCAATTGGATGCTATGGGTTGAGGATGAGTTGGGTTCTCAATATTTCGGATCACGGTGAGAGACTCAATGGACGCAGTCTATGCAAAATAGTGGGTGATAAGTGGTAAAAATATACTAATAAAAGTATTAAATTATAAAATAAATTAATCTATTTTATTAGAAATTGATACTTTTATTAATCTTATGTAGGAAAGAAGGCCACCAATGTGAAGATCTTATTTTTCTGGTTCAGATGAAAAAAATTTCAGGCAAAACGGACTTCAAACGAGCCCAGAATCGAATTTCAAAAAAAAAAAAAAAATCGACGCAACGCTGACGTCAGGATGACGTCAGCATTTTTCGCGGCGCACGGTGGACCATCTGAAGGGTAATTCGAGAATTTCACAGCATAAAGAGCGCTCTGATTGGCTGAAGAACGCGGCGGTCCATGCAACACCGGGCTCGCGCACGGTCCACGGAGGGCAATTTGGGAATTCTGATTGATCTAACGGGCGGTTTTCACTGAAGCTTGATCGGACGGACGAGAAGAAGGCGCTGATGGATGGCATCCGCAGCTCCCGATCGAGATCCAACGGCTGAGATTCATCCCGACGTTAAACTAATAGATCTGAAGGCCTTCTTTCAATGCGATCGGACGGCCCAGATTCGATCCAATGGATGATCCAACGGCTGATATTAAATCCGACTTGATCTGGGTTATTTTAAGGGCTTTTTGAGTGGTTTTTGGACCGTTTGATCAAGATCTAACGGGCAGAATTACCCAGATCTTAATTTGAGTTGATTTAGGAGTCCTAAACCTAATTTTTGATGGATTTTGGGGGAAATAAAACTCTTTACCTATAAAAGAACCTAGTGTTGTCGTGAGAAAAAAAAAGAAGAGAGAGAGAAGAATCAGAAAGAGAATTAAAGAGAGAGACAAAGAGAGAGACGGGGAGAAAGAGAGAGAGGGAGAAAGAGAGAGAGAAAGAGAGAGGAGAGAGATAAAAAAAAAGTGATTTGTGAGAAAATCAAAAAAGGTTTTTTTGATTTTTCTTCGACGATCAAGACATCGATCAAGGAGCCTCTTCTTCTTCGCCAAGTTCTCCACATCAAGAGCAGCAGACAATCAATTTCAGCAATCAAACAGTCTAATTTCTTCTATGCTTTTTATTTTATTTGCTATTTTTGAATTTGTTATCATGAACTAAATTTTATTTTACTAAGGCTAAGGTGTAGCCACTCTTTTGATGCAATATTCAGTATGATTTATTTTTAAATTTTATTCATGAGGAGTATATAAATCTGATCTTAATGCTTTTAGATTACTGGCCATCTTCTAATTGATCTGATGAACATAGATGTTACGGACCAAGTACATCTATGTTAATGCTTCTTGATTATATACCTTGTATTATGAATCAAATTAGAATTCATATGCATGCGGGAAATTTTAGTGCGCTTTGGACGCAGCGTATTTTAATTAGAGGGTTTCACAAAACCTAATGCATTAATATTTATTTAAATTACACCTGGACCAAAGGATAATTAATAAATATTAATAGTTTTGCTATGCCTGGACCAAAGGGTAGTGAATAAATTAGGAGACTCCACCGTCACATGAAATAAAATTAATCTAAAAATCTGAATATTGTATTGACTGAGTTGGTGAACCGATTGCCTTAGTAATCCATTGCTCTTGAATTTAAAACCCTAATAATTTACACTCTCTCTATTTAATTAAAAACTTTTAATTATTTTTTTTATTTTTTTTAATTTCTTATTCTCATAAATCGATCTTCTAAATAAAGCATAGGAAAGAGCTTTTCAGTACTTATTTTCCAATCCTCTAGGGACGATACTCTACTCATTCACTTTATTACTTGATCGACTGGTGCACTTGCCATAGCTATAAATTAGCACGCATCAAGTTTTTGGCACCGTTGCCGGGGATTGTGTCTAAAATAATATTAAAATTTTGATCCTAGCTTTACTTTAGAAATTTATTTTTAATTTTTATTATTAAAAAAAAAAATTTAAGTGCATGACACGTACTGGACATAGTAACTTACTACCTTTAGATCCAGAAATTGAAAGGACTATTAGAAGACTACAACAAGAGAGAAACATGGCAGCTGAAGATCCTAACGACATCAATCTAGGAGTGGATATAGCGACTGAAGGACAGCATGAAGCTATTCGACCAGTACATCATCCATTAAATGATTACATCACACCATCTGTAGTCGATGCAGCTTCGAGCATCAGGAGACCGCCTGTACGAGCAAACAACTTCGAAATAAAATCGACGATGATCCAGATGATTCAATCAACTGTCCAATTCAGTGGACACATGCATGATGATCCGAATGCCCATATTTCTAATTTTCTTGAACTTTGCGATACTTTTAAAATTAATGGGGTGTCGGATGATGCTATTAGATTAAGGTTATTTCCTTTCTCTTTATGGGATAAAGCTAAAAATTGGCTTCATTCTCTTCCTGCAGGTTCTATCACAACTTGGGATGTCCTAGCCCAAAAATTCTTAGCCAAGTACTTTCCACCTTCCAAAACTGCTAAGATGCGCAACGATATCACTTCTTTTATGCAGATGGACATGGAGACACTATATGAGGCTTGGGAGCATTTCAAGGAACTGCTGAGGAGATGTCCACATCATCAACTACCCGTATGGCTTCAGGTACAAACTTTCTATAATGGTTTATCTCCTACTAATCGATCTATGATTGATGCAGCAGCAGGAGGAACCATTAATCAAAAAATGGAGGAAGAAGCCTTCGATCTGATCGATGAGATGGCATCAAATAGCTATCAATGGCAGACAGAGCGCATGATGCCAAAAAGACTAGCAGCTGTGCAGGGAGTAGATTGCGTGCCAACTTTACTAGCTGAAATTGCAGCCCTTAGAGCCGAAGTCAACAACTTAAAGGGAACAGCTATGCATGTTCAGAGCATTACTTGTGACCTGTGTGGAGGAGGACACGATACGAGCAATTGCCAGACAGGTAATCCTTTTGCTAAAACAACTGATACAGCTAATTATATTGGTAATTTTTTCAGGCCGCAACAAAACAATCCCTACTCCAACACATACAATCAAGGGTGGAGGCAGCACCCAAATTTCTCATGGAGCAATCAAAATGCAGCACAACAGCCACCCCCGGGATTCCAAGTACCTGAAAAGAAGTCCAACATGGAAGAGCTGATGGTCAAATTTATGCAAAACCAAGAAGCAACTATAAAAAATTTGGAAGCCAAACTTAGGCAGGACCAAACAGCAGCAATTCGAAACTTGGAGATGCAAATAGGTCAAATGGCTAAGATAATCTCCGAGAGACCTCAAGGATCCTTGCCAAGCAATACGGAGACAAATCCAAGGGAGCAAGTCAATGCTATCACCCTAAGAAGTGGTACAAAGCTGGAGGAGCCACATCAGAAGAAAGAGACTGAAGAGCCAACTACAAATAAGGAACCATCAACTCAAATTCGTCAGTCACCAAAACAACCAGCAGATGGATGGTCTCCAGGTATACGATTTGCTGATCCAAATGTGAAGCCCTACGTGCCGCCACTACCATTCCCAGAGAGACAAATACAGCATCCAGATAAGGAATTTTCTAACTTTTTCAAAATTTTAAAGAATTTACATATTAATATTCCTTTTGTAGATGCTATTACTCAAATGCCCAGGTATGCCAAGTTTCTCAAAGAAATCTTAACAAATAAGAAAAAGCTGAAGGAGCATGAGAGAATAAATTTGAATGAAGAATGCTCAGCAATACTTCAAAATAAATTACCACAGAAGCTAAAAGATCCAGGGAGTTTTACTATCCCCTGCATTATTGGTGATTGTAGTTTTGATAAAGTTTTATGTGATTTAGGAGCAAGCATTAATCTCATGCCTTTTTCTATTTTCAGGAAGCTGGGTCTAGGAGAACCAAAGCCTACCACTATTACTCTTCAATTAGCCGACAGATCCATTAAATATCCAAGAGGTATAGTGGAGGATGTCTTGGTAAAGGTAAACAAGTTTATTTTTCCTGTTGATTTTATTGTTCTTGATATGGAAGAAGATTATGATGTACCCCTTATTTTAGGGAGACCCTTTTTAGCTACTGGAGGAGCTTTAATAGATGTTCAACAAGAAAAATTAATTCTTAGAGTCCAAGATGAACAAGTTACTTTTAATGTTTTCAAAGATACTAAACATATTGATGATAATCAAACTTGTTTTCTAATTGACATTATTGACAATCCATTATATGAGAATTCTGTAGAAAATAGGTTTGAGACTATAAAAGCGAGCAATGTCAAATTGAAAGAGGACTCGATCAAACATGAAAGTATTCCAATTGAAGTGGCACCAGATTGATCCACTTTAGAACTCAAAGAAAGTCAAGCTGAAGACTATAAATCAGAACTACTAGATAGGTTGTTTCTTTTCTTTTTAGTTTTGATCATTTTTCTTTTCTTTTATTTTTTAGTAATTTGTTGTTGCTCTTTTACTGCTCTGGTGTGTATTTTCAATTTTGCAGAAAAATCAATGAGAACTCAAGCAAAATTTCAAAGCTCCAAAGAACCAGACTGAACCAAATCAGGTGTATTCCTTCCTATCCTTTATTACATCCTTTATTTTTCTTTCTCCTTTAAGACAATGTAGAATAATAAGTTAAAAAAAAAAAAAAATCATGTGTCAAGAAGAAAATCTTGAGCAAGATAAACTGGATAAGTGATAAAAGATAGAATTATTTGCTAATGAATGTAATGAGTTAAAGAAGTAGATTAGTTGGTCAACTTTTAGCAGCCTACTTAGGTCATTAAAAGATTATTAGCACTTTTTATTGCACATGCACACTAACAAGGCAAAGTAGGTATTGATTATAAGGCCAACTGAGGATTCAATTATCACTGAAAATTGGATAATTAATATACATTCTAATCAAAGAAACTTGAATTTAAGGAAAGAGCTACCTGCCTATAAATAAAGTGCAAAAGATAGAGTATATGTGGATTGCCCAAAGCCTAGTAACTGGGTCTCTGCACCTAGGTCAAGTGTGAAAATTCACGTAAAATGGTGAAGGAAAGGCCAGGATGCTCAGCACAGTAAAAAAAAAAAAAAAAAAAAAAAAAAAAAGAAAAAAAAAAAGGCAGTGTGAAAGCTACCTTAATTCATGAGTATAAAATTGAGAATGTATAGAAAATTGACCAAAATAGGTGATAAGAGAGGATACTTTTGTTCTTTTAATTTAATACTGAAATGCTAAAGTTAGTCATCACGAACACAAGTGCTATAGATCTTTGATGTACTCTAAGAAAGTTTTTAATTGTATTGACTGAAAAATTTGCTTCTGAAGCTCAATGCTTAGTTAGCAGTATTTTCTAAACTTTTTGACCTTTAATCCTAGATTTTATCTTTGTGATGGATAATCTTATTGAAATATGGTATTAAATAAAACATTGCTAAGGGACTAGCAATGACTAAGTTGGGGGGTGTGATAAGTGGTAAAAATATACTAATAAAAGTATTAAATTATAAAATAAATTAATCTATTTTATTAGAAATTGATACTTTTATTAATCTTATGTAGGAAAGAAGGCCACCAATGTGAAGATCTTATTTTTCTGGTTCAGATGAAAAAAATTTCAGGCAAAACGGACTTCAAACGAGCCCAGAATTCGAATTTCAAAAAAAAAAAAAAAAAATCGCCGATGCAACGCAGGATGACGTCAGCATTTTTCGCGGCGCACGGTGGACCATCTGAAGGGTAATTCGGGAATTTCACAGTATAAAGAGCGCTCTGATTGGCTGAAGAACGCGGCGGTCCATGCAACACCGGGCTCGCGCACGGTCCACGGAGGGCAATTTGGGAATTCTGGATTGATCCTAACGGGCGGTTTTCACTGAAGCTTGATCGGACGGACGAGAAGAAGGCGCTGATGGACGGCATCCGCAGCTCCCGATCGAGATCCAACGGCTGAGATTCATCCCGACGTAAAACTAAAGATCTGAAGGCTTATTTCAACGCGATCGGACGGCCCAGATTCGATCCAATGGATGATCCAACGGCTGATATTAAATCCGACTTGATCTGGGTTATTTTAAGGGCTTTTTGAGTGGTTTTTGGACCGTTTGATCAAGATCTAACGGGCAGAATTACCCAGATCTTAATTTGAGTTGATTTTAGGAGTCCTAAACCTAATTTTTGATGGATTTTGGGGGAAATCAAACTCTTTATCTATAAAAAACCTAGTGTTGTCGTGAGAAAAAAAAAAAGAGAGAGAAAAGAAAGAGAATTAGAGAGAGACAAAGAGAGAGACGGGGAGAAAGAGAGAGAGGGAGAAAGAGAGAGAGAAAGAGAGAGGAGAGAGATAAAAGAAAAGTGATTTGTGAGAAAATCAAAAAAGGTTTTTGATTTTTCTTCGACGATCAAGACATCGATCAAGGAGCCTCTTCTTCTTCGCCAAATTCTCCACATCAAGAGCAGCAGACAATCAATTTCAGCAATCAAACAGTCTAATTTCTTCATGCTTTTTATTTTATTTGCTATTTTTGAATTTGTTATCATGAACTAAATTTTATTTTACTAAGGCTAAGGTGTAGCCACTCTTTTGATGCAATATTCAGTATGATTTATTTTTAAATTTTATTCATGAGGAGTATATAAATCTGATCTTAATGCTTTTAGATTACTGGCCATCTTCTAATTGATCTGATGAACATAGATGTTACGGACCAAGTACATCTATGTTAATGCTTCTTGATTATATACCTTGTATTATGAATCAAATTAGAATTCATATGCATGCAGGAATTTTAGTGCGCTTTGGACGCAGCGTATTTTAATTAGAGGGTTTCACAAAACCTAATGCATTAATATTTATTTAAATTACACCTGGACCAAAGGGTAATTAATAAATATTAATAGTTTTGCTATGCCTGGACCAAAGGATAGTGAATAAATTAGGAGACTCCACCGTCACATGAAATAAAATTAATCTAAAAATTTGAATATTGTATTGACTGAGTTGGTGAACCAATTGCCTTAGTAATCCATTGCTCTTGAATTTAAAACCCTAATAGTTTACACTCTCTCTATTTAATTAAAAACTTTTAATTATTTTTTATTTTTTTTAATTTCTTATTCTCATAAATCGATCTTCTAAATAAAGCATAGGAAAGAGCTTTTCAGTACTTATTTTCCAATCCTCTAGGGACGATACTCAACTCATTCACTTTATTACTTGATCGACTGGTGCACTTGCCATAGCTATAAATTAGCACGCATCATCTTCCTTCAACCTCTCTTCTCTCTTCTCTCTGGAGTAGTTGCCCTAGATTCCTGAAGAAGCCCTAGAGAGTGAGGCACCTCCCTCAAGTCCAAGGAGGGAGGTGTCCTAGCATAGATCTAGGTGATGGATCTATGATACGCTGCCTTAGAGAACATTAAAGATTTTTTATGGTCCACGCTAAAGATCAGATCCTTCCATAACATGGCATCAGAGCTAGGTGATGCCAAGATGATGCCCTAACAATTGGTATCAGAGCCTGATGGTACGTGAAAGCGAAGGAGAAGTCATATAGGATGAAATCAGAAATCTGCATGAGTATTCCATGGCATGTCTCAGATCTACTTTTATTATTGTTGTGGTTTGGCCAACCAGGAATAGTGGGTTGAAGGTGGAGGCTTAGAGGATTAACGGGAAGGATTTTTCCCAAGGTGGAAGATTTAGGTGCATGATTTGTTGGAACTTTTTGGTGGAAAAATCGAGGTGTATGATGGTAGATAAGGCAGGAAGCATTGGAGTGCCGTAGTAGTGCTTTCCTGAAGATGTAGAGCTGAGAGAGGCTCGGTGATGCAACAGTCAAAGAAGGTATCTCAGTAGAGAGTATCAGAGTTCTCTAGAAAGATGGGTAGTGTGGGACTATTGAAGAAAGGTTATTCAAGAAATAATGATCGAAGGAAGGCTGAAGAAGCGACTATATGTCCTTCGATTGTAGAAAGGCGGGGAAGTAGTCAAAGATGTATTCAGCGGTATGACCAAAGCATGAATTTATGGAGCCTTGGGGATGATGGAGATGGATGATCCATGGAGGTCTAGCAGGTTAGGGTTGGGCGGCTATAGAGCGGCATAGAGATGAGTCAGGGAGTGCTGGAGTGCTGTAGGAGCGCTACCTTAGAGACACAAGAATTTAGAGAGGCTCAGTGGTGTAGCAGTCGAGGAAGGTATCTCAGTAGAGAGTGTTAGGGGCATCTTGGTGAGATTGGAAGTAGGTCTCAGGAAGTGCCAGGAGGTCTCAGGTAGTTGAGAGTGTCCTGGATCAAATTTTTTTTATAGGAGTACCAGCAAGAGTTGCTGTTCAATGGAGGATGGTTTATGTACAACAAGAGAGGATTTGGATACCTATGAGGAGGTAGTGTTAAGATGAGTCAGGAAGTACTGGAGTGCTATAGTAGTGCATTCCCAGAGACACGAGACTGAGAGAGGCTCGATGATGTAGTAGCCAAGGGAGGTATCTCAGTAGAGAGTGTCAAGACGCATCTTAGGGAGACCGAGAGCAGGTCTCAGGGAGAGCCATGGAGTCTTAGGAGACTCAGGATGAGGTAGGTGGGTCTGAGCCCAGGACAGAATTTGAGCTATAGTTTCTTTGGGTATAACTAAAGCAATGGCTGGTGCAAGGACAGAAGAGGAGAAGGCTAGGGTGGAATTTCCTAGGATTCAATCATTGGATTCAAAAGAGTTGGATGAGCTCTTGGATTTCAAAGGTGCCCACGGATTGTGGAGATATTTGAGATGGCTTCAAAGAGGGCTGCAAAGTGTGGAGGGTTCGAAGGAGCAGCGATGGTGTTCGAGGTGCAGCGACAGGCTCAGCAGTGCAGCATTGAGTGATTGGCTTCGAGAGACTCGATGATAGAGTCGACTTCTATGGCATCAAGTAGACTTCGGATATAGGTGGAGCTCCATAGTGGTGGCTTCACAAGTGAAGAAAAAATTTGGCATGAGTTCAGAGCTGAGGGTCAGAGTCAGTGATGCACAGTTCTTGGTGGAGCGGCATGAGCAAGTGGACAAGCATAGCTTTGAGGAGATCGTGTCAGGTGGTACAGCATGTACTAGTGTAGAAATATTGTAGGTTCTCTAGAAAAGTCTAGAGAAAGTAATGCAGCTGCTAAGCAGAAGGGATCCTATAATTCTAGGATGGTGCCAAGAAGCAAGCATAGGTCTTCAGTGGTAGAGGCGGTTATCCCAAATGCCTTAAAGGTGCACAACAGTCGAAGAGAATTAGCAAAGGCGATGTTTGCATAGGTGCTGTCAGGGTATGCATCGACAGCAGGATCATGCAAGAGTGCATTATCAAGGGATTTGCCAAGGCTTGGGGCCCCAAGGTAGAGATTATGAGAATTGATGGTGCTCCCAAGCCTTGGAAGGTCATGGGAGGAGCCAAGGTGTTGGCTCTATAGTTTTAGGAGCTTGGTTGGTGCTTCGGAGATCTGAAATTTAAGATGGAGCAAAAAATCAAAGCCGAGAAATCAAGACTGCAGAAAGGATCATTTCTGCAAGTTAGCCGGCTCAGCCTAAAACTGGATCGGCTAAGTCTCATAGGATAGGCCAAATAGAGAGGAGCGCATTTGAGACTATAGCATGGCATGCAACTGGGTTGGCTCAATCTAATACTAAGCCAACCCAGTCTCAGGTTAGCTGGCTCAGTGCTGAGACTGAGCCGGCTCAGTCCGTGGGTAGAGCTACGCGAGGGTCTATTTGGGGCTAAGATAGGAACTTATCCTAGGGGTCTTAAGGCCTAGTTTGAGAGATCTTAAGGGGGCTAACTCATGTATGGGTCAGACTTAGATCCAGAGGATGAGAGCATGGGAGACATGGGTGTACATGGGCTCGATGAGTGCTTTCATGTATTGGGTTAGCCAAAAGAGTTTTTGGTCGGGCCTAATGGCTATGTATAAATACGTAGATTGTATTAGGATTTTAAAAGGGTGCAAGCAATATAGATCTTTTCTTCCTTCAACCTCTCTTCTCTCTTCTCTCTAGAGTAGTTGTCCTAGGTTCCTGAAGAAGCCCTAGAGAGAGGGGGTGCCTCCCTTAAGCCCAAGGAGGGAGGTGCCCCAGTATAGATCTAGGTGATGGATCTATGATATGCTGTCTTATAGAATTTCAAAGGTCTCCTATGGTACATGCTAAAGATCAGGAGCTTCCATAACATGGCATCAGAGCTAGGTGATTTCAAGATGATGCGCTAATAGACTAAATGATACGCTGTTAATTAGGATGACAGCATTTATCAAGCATAGGTCGTTATATACCATATAGATTGGCTGTCCTCTTAACCAAGGAGTGTAAAGATACTGGTATGGCATACAAGTGAGATGTATGGGTACATCATCACTGGACGTGACCAACTCTAGAGCATTCTGCTATCGAGAATTTCTCTGATGGGATATAGATATAAGTGTTTCTTAGACCTGAGATCACTACATTGGCTTACAAGCAATTCACTGTACTTTGGTATTGGACTAACTGAATTTCTAATTCAGTAATGATAGATTTTTGGGCACAATCAAGTACCTACGAAGTTGGTGAATGATCAAAATGGAATTAACCACTCCAAGAGTTGGAGAAGAATGCATCACTGTATTTCAATATAGCAAAAACCTTGGCTAGGATAATCCATAAGATGGATTTGGTATTTTGAAATATAATGTGGATGACCTAATTGGGGTTGACAGTTAAACTTTGAGGTATCCTATGAGCATTTTGATCAAGGAGATGAATTATATAGAAACTATATCTACATGGGTTCTAAGAATGTTGTTCTACACATTCGACTTATCTGACCGTTGGGTACCATTGCTAGATAGTCATTTTGATTGATATAGAAATTGATTATTGTACTACCAACTTAGGTTCGGACCTATGGAGTCACACACATAAGAGATCTCAATCTGATCAAATGGTTGATCAATGATTAGAAATCATTCTAGGATTAAACAATCAATACGATTGATGTTTAACCTAGTGCAAGTATTGCTGGAGGATCGATTAGCAATTTGATTACTAATTGACTTAATTTGATTAAGTCAGAGGGATGAGATTAATTCTAATTATATATGATTTAATTAGATTTGGTTTGGACTTGATTGAAATAAGTCCAATTGGTTTATTGGATGAGCCAATTGCAAGGAAGAACAAATCCTAGTTCAATTAGGACTTGACTGAACCTAATCTCTAATTTGATTAATAATTAAATTAGAATTAAATCTGATTTAATAAGGTTATTAGTTGGACTAAGACCTAATCTAATTGAGTTAAATAAATTTTAATTTAATTTGGTCCAAAGATCAAGTTGGACCAAGTCAAATTAGGAGTCCTAGTGAGACTAGGACTCCCAAATCCTTGCACCATTCAATCTCCATGCACTCTCCATGAAATTTTATTTAATTTTTTCATGAAATCTCTCATTTTTAGAGAGAGGACATGCATCCTCACATTCCATATACTTCTTACATGGTATTTGGTTGAGGACCAAGTCAAAATAAATTAGTTGTTTTGATTTCAAACTCTATTTGATGGAGTTTGTTGCAACCATAATTCTTATCCATGTATGGCACCTAAACTCCTGATTTTTCTCTCAAATTTTCATGAAAAATAAAGAATTTTAATGCATAAAATACTAGGTGGTCCACGTGAAGGGAGCATGCAGGATTTCTAGCTCTACTTTCGAAAATTTTTTTAAATTTTTTTCAAAAATCATATGCAGTAAAAACTATTATTAATCAAATTAATAATAAGAGCTATAGATCTAATCTAAAAAATTCTACACGCTATAGGATCTAATGTATCATATAGCATGCATATATGAAAAATAAAATAGTAAGTGTAGTAAAACTATTTTACTACTTCTACATGTTTAGAACATGTTATCTTTTTCACGGGTAGATGATCTTCGCAATTTAATCTCCTTAGTGTAGATCTAATTGCCACGATGCAACCACATATGCGTCTAGCCTCTATGGGTAATCCACATGAGGTCCTGATCCTGATCAGTTCCTTCCAAGTGCCAGCTTGCTACAGGAACCTTTGATGGCTGATTTCAGATCGAACTCCTTCGATCTTCTTCACCAGCTCTTTGGATGTTCTGATTTGCTGATGTAGATAAGAGATGCAGGAGGTTATTCTTCTAGATCTATGAACTCATGACCCTCGTAGCTCACAATCTAGAAACTAAATCCTAGATTGATCCTAAGGTATGCACACACCTAAAACCCTTGCGCCTAGAACTCTTTCTTTTTTGATTTTTCTCATGCACACAGAGAAGAGACTTTCTCTTCTCTCCATTGCACTCTTCTCTCTTCGTTGGGTTCTCTCTTCTTTGCATGCCCACAAAATCAAACATTTTATAGATTGCACAAACAAAGAGAGGCATGAGTAAAAGCTTTTGATCAAGTGGTTATCCATTCAAACTCAAATCCTTTTTGAATTTGAACTTGTAACTAAATTAAACCTAATCCATATGGAACGTGAGAAAGGAAGGGCATGCATCCTCTTGTGCATGGATTTCTTCATGAGAATTCTCAATTTTCATGGAGAAAAGGGTGGCGCAAGATCAGGGTGATGTGGCGCATAAGACTAGTCAAAATAGTCTTTCAAATTTTATCTAATTAAGACCCAATCCAAACTAATTTGGCTAGGCCCAATTAGACCAGATTAAATCCAACTTATTTAGGCTTAATTAGGCTCAGTTAAATTCTAATCAAACCAAAATTAATCAAGTCAAATCTCTGATCAAATTAGAGATTAAACCTCCTTGATGATTAGATCATCTATAACCTAATCGGGTCAATTCCAAATAAATCAAATTCAATTGGTCTTGTTCCAAAAATAATCATTCAATCAAATTGAGTTAATTAGTGATCAAATCACTAATCAATCTTTTCTTGATCAGTAATTAGATTGGATAGGAACCTCTAGTGTGTGTGATCCCGTAGGTTTGAATCTAAGTTGGTAGCATAGGAATCATTTTTTAAAACTAATCAAAGTGACCATCTAGAAATGATACCCAACGTCCGAATAGGCCGAATAGTATAATCACAATATTTAGAACCTACATGAATATGGTTATCACATAATTCATCTCTTTGACCTCTATGCATAGGATGACTTTAGGGTTTGACTGTCAACCCTAAAAGATACATCCAAATCGTGTCTTAAAGCAATTGGTCCTGTGACCCCTCACAAGGACCACCCTGGCCAAGGGTTTGCTAAATTAAAATACTATTGAATACAACTCCTAAGTCCAGAAGTGGTCAATCCCATCTTGACTCATGCACCGACTTTTTAAGTACTTGACTGTATCCAAAAATCTTCCATCACTGAATTAAAAATTCAGGTAGTTCGGCACCAAAGCATAGTGAGTTGCTTGAATGTGGCCTTGGTGATCTCAGGTTGGAGGGATACTTATGCCCATATTCCATCAAAATAATTTTTGATAGTAGAAAAGCTTCGAAGTTGATGATGTTTAGTGTAGATGTACTCATACATCTCACCTACATGCCATACCAGTGTCTTCATACTTATTGGTTAAGAGAACAACCAACCTATATGACGCACAATGATCTATACTCGATAAACATTATCATCCTTGATGATAATGTATCAATTGATCGCGAACATATTTAAGGACTAAACGACAAATCCTCCTTTGTTGATTTAAATAGTCCTAAGGACTTCATCACAACAGATAGGAGTTCATTAGAAGATGAAAGATTTATGATGAAAAAACTAGAATAACTTTTATTTAATTAATAATTTATATATAATTACATTAATTAGCTCAATCATCAATAGACTGACGATTGATTTTGGGATACTATTTCCAATAATCTTTCACTTGGCCTAAAGCCAATTAGTGCAATATCGTATACCAATCTTCAACTTGAAGTTGTCAAACTCCTTCACCACAATAGTTTTAGTGAATGGGTCGGCCATGTTCTCCTTTTCATCGATCTTCCGAAGATCAATATCACCTCGATCCATAATCTCCCAGACAAGGTGGAAGCGGCACAGAATGTGCTTCATCCACTGGTGTGCTTTGGATTCTTTCACTTGAGCAATGGCTCTAGAGCTGTCGCAGAAGAGCAGAACTAGACCATCTAGGAAGGGTGCTACTCCGAGCTCAGTGATGAACTTCATAAGCCATATCGCTTTTTTGGCAGTATCTGATGTAGCAACATACTCTACCTTGCATACTAAATCGATCATGGTGTACTGCTTGAAACTTTTCTAGCAGATAGCACCATCATTAAGGATAAATATATATCTCGACACACTCTTGCTGTCATTATGATCAGACTAAAAATTGGAGTATGTAAACTCCATAAGTTTTAAGTTTGATTCAGCATAAACAAGCCACTGATACTTAGTATTTGTCAAATACTTTAGGATGGTTTTAATAACCTATCAGTGATTCTTTCCTGAATTAGATTGGTATCTACTCACTATTCCTAGTGAGTATACCACATCTAGTCACATACATGTCATGACGTACATAATAGAACCCACTATCGAAGCATATGAAATTCTACTCATATGCTCTCTTTCTTGAGGTATTGTCAGACAATTCCTCTTTGAGAGAGAAACTCTATGGCCTATTGGTAGATAGCCCTTCTTAAAATTTTCATGCTAAAGCTCTTCAGCATGGTGTCTATGTACATAGACTAAGACAATCCAAGCAATCATTTGGATCTATCTTTATAGATCTACATCCCTAGGATGTAAGAAGCTTCTCCCAGATCCTTCATGGAGAATTGTGATGACAACCAGATCTTTATTCCTTCTAACGTAGGAACATTATTCGCGATTAAGAGAATGTCTTCCACATACAAAACGAGGAATACAACTACTGGACCATTAGCCCACTTATATATGCAGGGCTCTTATTTGTTCTTAACAAAGCCATACGTCTCGATCATCCTATCAAAATGTATATTTCAAATCCGAGATGTCTGCTTTAGTCCATAAATGGACCTTTGAAACTTGCACACCTTAGACTCTATTGACCCATGATTGATTTTGATGATTGCCAAACTTTGAGTGTTTGAGTATTTAACCATGTGTTTTATGAGTGGATGTAGATCTTTCCAGATATTTAAATTGAAGAATCATTTCAAGAAAAGATCTACAAAAATTTATCAAGATAAGATCTCTAAAGAAAAGATTTTTCTTAACCTTTCAAAGATCAGAAGAAAGAGAGCTCTTTGATCGAAATAAGGAACATATAAAGTGAAATTCAAATAAAAGTCAAATCTCCTTGATTGAAAGCAAAAATCCATTAAAAGAGCCTTGGAGCAATTTTTGAGATATCTCAAAATTTTTTTGAGAGCTCTCGAGTGGATTGGCACATCCAAATGCAGTTCTGGCATGATTTCGAAAGGTCTCGAGTTGAACTCGAGACATCTCGATCTCAAAAGATAGAAACTTAGTTTTTGTGCTCTAAGAGCCAGAGGTCTCATAGGGTTCTCGAGAAGTCTTGTAGTTTTGATGAGACATCTCGATTCATAATCGAGATATCTCAAAATCTAGTGAGAGGTCTCGTTTTGCATGGACAGCCTTCAATGGATAGTTTTGCAACGACTATTTTTCGACCCCAATGGCTATTTCAGAGCTCTCAATGGCTAGAACTCTCCTCCAACCATCTCTAAAGATATTTGAAAGGTGGAAAATCACTTGAAAAAGATATAAAAATGGATTTAAAGAGAATTTCTATTAGTTTTGATGAGGAACATTGAATATCCAAAGAAAAAGAGAAAAGAGAGGAAAGTTATGCATAGATTTCAGCGAGCATTCAAAGCAAGCTTCTCCAACATCTTCTACATCCTCTCAAGCATAATTTGAAGAAAAGCCAAGCTTCAATCGAGCACATTATTGGCTTCTTCTTTAAAATTTAAAAGAGCTTACACTCTATTTTTTTATACTAAGCTAAAACTTTCATTTATAATTTTAATTTCCTTACAAGTTTTTTTAAAGGAAAGAAACTTAGGGATTAGGACTGTCTAAGCTCAAAATTGGATATTGTAGATTTTGGTTGGTGAGTCCGAAAAACCAACTAGGTTGTTAGTGAACCCCAAAAACTAACGGTGTTAGATTTTGATTTGTGCTCCTATAAAAATCAACTAGGTTTATTTGTGAGCCTAAAAAACAAACACACTATAATCAAGAGTAGATTATGGTAAAAATTTCAAAGAAAGCTTGAAGAGTGGACATAGGTGTGGATTGCACCGAACCACTATAAATCATTGTGTGTTTGTATTGTGCTCTTTTCTTCTTTTTGTTTGCATACTTTGCAAGCTTATAATTCTTGCTTTACTTTCATAGTTTGATTTTGTTATCTTAATTTCACTGCTTATATTACATACATTTCATCACACCACTTTGGTTAAAATCAAAGCACATACTTATTTAGAAAGTAAATTTGATTAAAATTTTATAACTACCCAATTCACCCCCCCCTCTTGGGTTGCTACCTCTAGGCAATAGACTCATTTATGGATGTGAAACCTTCAGGTTATATCATATACACCTCTTCAGCTACCTCTCCATTTAGGAAAGCTATATTTACATCCATTTGTCAGATTTCATAGTCCAGATGTTCAGCTATCGCAAGCATGGTCCGAATGGATTTAAGCATTGCCACAGGAGAAAATGTCTTATTATAGTCAATACCATAATATTGACGATACCTCTTGGTAACTAGATGGACTTTATCGATCTCTACCTTTCCATCCATGCTTCTTTTCCTTTTGAAGACCCACTTACATCCTATGGATTTTATCCCTTCTGGTGGGTCAACCAATGTCCATACATCGTTGACCTTCATGGACTCTATTTCGGATCTCATGGCCTCAAGCCAATTTTTAGAGTTGGATCTCTGCATTGCATCCATGTAGGTGATCAGATCCTCATCATTCTTATCGAGTTTGACAGGATCTTCATCCCGAACCAAGAAACTATAGTGTTTGTTCGGCTGATATGGTACTCTATCAGATCACCTTAAGGATGCAGGTTCAGTAGGCTCCGGGTCTAATCAAATCAAATCCAATTCAGGTTCAGCTACTTGTGTTAATTCTTTCATTTATCGAACTTCGTCAAGTTTGATCTTAGAGGCATTAGTCCCTTCACCAAGAATTTTTTTTTCTAAAAAGACTGTTTTAAGGTTGACAAACATCTTTTGTTCATCAACTAGGTAGAAGTAATATCCTTTGGTCTCTTTTAGGTATTCTATAAAGCTACAATTATCAGACCTAGGTTCGAGCTTATCTATTACCAAATGTTTGACATAAGTCGAACACCTCCAAATCCTAAGATGTGAGAGTACTGGTTTATGCCCTATCCACATCTCATATGGCATTCTAGAAATAGACTTACTCAGAATCCTATTCAGATTATAACAAGCTGACTCGAGCACATAACCTCAAAGGAAGATCGATAGACTAGCAAACTCCATCATAGATCAAACCATGTCCAATAGGATCAGATTCCCCCTTTTGGATACATCATTATGCTGTGGTGCTCTAGGAAGAGTCCATTGGGAGAGAATTCCATTCTCCTCAAGATATATCAGAAAATCACTGGAAAGATACTCATTCTCTCGATCAAACCAAAGAGTTTTAATACTCTCCCCAGTTTGCTTTTCTACTTCATTAAGGAAAAGTTTGAACATTTTAAATGACTCCAACTTATTCTTCGTTAAATAGACATATCCATAACTCGATAGATCATCTGTGAAGGTTATGAAGTAGAAATACCCATCTCTAGTGCTTGTACTCATGGGTCCACATACATCAGTATGTACTAGATCCAGGAGTTCACTAGCATGTTCATCCTTTCTAATAGAAGATGACTTGGTCATCTTTTAAGAAAATAGGACTCACATGTCGATAGTGATTCACAATCACTGACCTCAAGAATTCCTTCTTGTGCCAACATATTTATTTTATTCTTATTGACGTGACCTAACCTACAATGCCAAAGGTAGATATCTGACATATCATCTATTCTAGGGCATTTACTGAAGGTATGGATTACATTAATAGGCTATGATTATAGATAAATTTTATTATTTAATTATCCAACACAAACTATAACACCATTCAAAATAATATCACAAAAATTTATTTTTATTGAAAACTGATAATTGTTCTTGGTCGAAAGGCCTATAGAAATTACATTCAATAAAAAACTTGGACAAAAGTGACAATCACAAAGAATAACTCTATGATTACAAGGTTCATGACTCCTAAAGCTAGAACTGGAACTTGTCTTCCGTCTCCAACGTTCAAGAATCTCTTGTCTTCACCAAATCTCCTACTGACCTAAAAATCCTGCATCAAATTATAAATATGATAAGAGCTTCTAGTATCTAATACCCAGGCAGTAGTATCACAAATTAAGAAGTTGCAAGGTATTATCATATAATTACTTTGCACAGCAACCGCTTGCTTCTTCCTTGACCTATTCGGATCCAGGGTGGTGATATACTAAGGATAGTTTCTCTTCCAATGCCCCTGCTTCTTACAAACAAAGCACTCTGCTTGGCTCTGGTCAGGCTTGCGCTTCTTGGTCTGACCCTATACAAATGTCCTAGCATGCGGCTGCGCCTTCTTGCTTTTCTTCTCCTTATTCTTCTTTTCTTTCTTAAAGAATCAACCAGAAGAAGATCCTCCCACAACATTCACCGACCCCTTTTGGAGCTGATGATCCTTCTTAAAGCTCTATAGCAACCTCAATAACCCATGGTAGTTCACTGCAGGCTTTGTTATTCTAAAATGAGTAAGAAATGGGAGGAAGGACATGGGCAATGAATTCAGGATCGCATCCTTTCCGAGCTGCTCATGCAGGAAAAAACCCAGCTTACTCAGACATTCAATCAACTCAATCATGTACAATACATGATCAGTGATTGACACCCCATCCCTCATATGAGTGTTGAAAATGGGACAGCTAGTTTTATGCCTTTCAACATTTCAGGTGTACCAAAGGAGTTATTCAACATTTGAAGCATCTCCTCGAATTGGGCATTCTCAAACCTGTGGCTGAACTCATTATTCATCACCGTCAGCATAATGCATGGAACAGTGGTGTGGTCATTGAGCCACTTCTTATAAGTGTCTCTCACCACGTCAATATCGTTCGGGGCTGGCTCCTTAGGTGCCGGATCAGTCAATATATATACGATCCATTCATGCTCTAGGATAATCTTCAACTTTCGATACTAGCTATCGAAGTTGAATCCCATGAGTTTGTCATTATCCAATAATGATCGGATTGATAGGGTAGTGGCCATTTCTGCACAAAAAAAAAATCATAGACCTAATTAGTATATAAATTATTTACTCTAAAGACTTGAACTTTAGTCTAAAGGTTCTTCCACTATTTTATTCAAATTGGTAGCCTCTACCTCCAATTCGAGAAATTATCCCTAATTTCTTAGAGGATACTAGAATCCACATAGACTACACACAAGCCCAACTTTGGTTGGTCAACTTGTGTGCACCTATAGATAGGTTCATAACCAATTGCTTCACCAAACAACTTCTAGTAGTTTTTAATTTTGCTCTAGAAGTCCAATTAGTAGGCTTTGGCCTCCATTGAAAAGATTTGGTTAGGTCCGACCATTAACATGACCATATTTGGTGCATCAGACCAATGAATGATTAGGCTCGACTTTGGCTGGCCAACCTGACCACCATTAGAAATACACGATCAAATTATCATATTATGAATGGTAATTCCATTAGTCAATAAGCACCAAATCTTTGGACCTCCAATGATTATTAAACTAATAGATCCGTTATCACTCAACTTAATGGGAGGCTATGACTTAGTTATCACCATAACTTTATCATTTTAAGGATCTAATAATTTTATAGAATTTTATTAACCAATTTTAAAAAGAATTAAATAGCCAATTTGGATCCTCCCACTGAGTTCACCAAGTTAGGTCAATAAGGACCTAATTAAAGCCGACATTAGGAGCACATAAATTAGTCAAACTAATTTATCTAATTAACATGGGTGAGCCCAAATCACTAAGTAGTCTAATTAAAATCTAATTCACTAGGATAGTCAGGTAAGTAAGATCAGTGGAAGGGATATACCATTAACTCGTCAAAGTCCGAATCAGTGTGAGTAGCTCCCAATTAAAAATCACTGATCTGAGCTACCAGACTTATCTTAGACACCATCTGGTTCATTAGTTTCAATTTGACTATCCTAGCAATTTTAGGTCCGACCGCGTAGCCACCAATCAAGTCCATTTGGTCCTCATTAAAGGCATGGGCTTGACCAACTACAACTATTGTAATTTGATCTAAAAAGTTTTTGACCTAATCTAAATTAATATTTGGTTAGATTTGAATAATTACTCTAATTTAGTCTATTCTTTAACTAACCTTAGGTCTAACCCAATTAATGGACCTAATTCGACTAACCCAATAACCCATAATTTTATGATCAATATCTTAGAATCTTTAATTCATAATTCTAGACCCTTATTAATCATGCTTAATTCTTAATTAAGTTTAAGGATGAGGGTTGAGATTTGGCATTTTGAAAATATCTTTTTCAAATTTTGAAAGGTTATCTACATCCTAGCACTATTTCACTAAATAGGTTGATTCATTTCAAAAATGGGTTGGCTTATTTCATAAACAAGCACTGTTTGATTTTATAAAACCAATCATTTCAGAAATTTAGCCAACATCTTGGTCGAGTTGGCTTGGATCCCATCTGAGCTGGCCCGAATAGAAGTCGAGCCAGCTCAGGCAAAAAGCCAAAAGCCCAATATTCCCATCAGGCAGGCTTGGATACCATCCGAGCTGGTCCGAATTGAAGCCAAGCTGGCTTGGTTTCTGACCAAACCAGCTGGAGCATCAATCCATAAAGTATATCATGGTTGGCACGCTGGTCGAGTAGGCTCGATTTCTGAGCAAGCCGACTTGATCGGTGAATAGAACCTTCCTAAGATCCTGTTCATGTTTAATCTAAATCTATGTACTTTGCATAAAAAATCATGAAACTATTTAGATCTAATCTAAACATTAAATCATGATAAAATTTGAATTAAACATGTTCAAACATATCATAAAAATCATTAGATTTAATTTAAAGTTTTTATGATTAGTGTTATAGATCGCAACGTACCAGGACAACCTTTCCACTATAAGGGATAAACCTTACAGCAGGATAACCTACAGTCCGTACGATCATCATTTTTTATTTTTTAAATTATATTGTTATTTAGATCTAATTTAAAAATAATCTAAAATATGCATATATAACACATCAAAGAACCTGCTGCTCTGATACCAATAAAAGGGAGCGTGCAGAGTTTCTAGCTCTACTTTCAAAAATTCTTTCAAAAATCATATGTAGTGGAAACTATTATTAATCAAATTAATAATGAGAACTATAGATTTAATCTAAAAAATTCTACATGGTACCGAATCTAATGTATCATATATGCATGCATATTTGAAAAATAAAACAAGTGTAGTAAAACTATTTTACTACTTCTACGTATTCAGAATATGTTATCTTTTTCGTGGATAGATGATCTCCACAATCTGATCTTCTCGGTATAGATTTGATTACCACAATGTAGCCACATACGTGTTTGGCCTCCATGGGTAATCCACACGAGGCCTTGATCCGGATCAGCTCCTCTCGAGTGCTAGCTCACTGTAGGAACCTTTGATGGCTGATTTTAGATCGAACTTCTTTGATCTTCTTTACCAGCTCTTCGGACGCTCCAATTTGCCGATGTAGATAAGAGATGCAGGAGGTTATCCTTCCAAATCTATGAACTCATGACCCTTGTAGCTCACAATCTAGAATCCAAATCCTAGATTGATCCTAGGGTATGCACACACCCAAAATCCTTGCGCCTAGAACCCTTTATTCTTTGATTTTTCTCATGCATGCAGAGAAGAGACTTTCTCTTCTCTCTGTTGCACTCTTCTCTCTTCATCGGGTTCTCTCTTCTTTGCACACCCACAAAATCAAACATTTTATAGATCGCACAAACAAAGAGAGGCGTGAGTGAAAGATTTTGATCAAGTGGTTATCCATTTAAACTCAAATCCTATTTGAATTTGAACTTATAACCAGATTAAACCTAATCCATATGGCGCATGAGAAAGGAAGGGCATGTGCCCTCTTGTGCATGGATTTCTTCACAATAATTCTCAATTTTCATGGAGAAAAGGATGGCACAAGATTAGGGTGATGTGGCACATAAGACTAGTCAAAATAGTCTTTCAAACTTTATCCAATTAAGATCCAATCCAAACTAATTTGGCTAGGCCTAATTAGATCAGATTAAATCCAACTTATTTAGGCTTAATTAGACTCAGTTAAATTCTAATTAAATCAAAAATTAATCAAGTAAAATCTCTGATCAAATCAGAGATTAAACCTTCTTGACGATTAGATCATCTTATAACCTAATCGGGTCAAGTCCAAATTAAACAAATTCAATTGGTCTTGATCCAAAAATAATCACTCCATCAAATTGAGTTAATTAGTGATCAAATCACTAATCAATCTTCTTTTGATCAATCATTGGATCGGGTAGGAACCTCTAGTGTGTGTGACCCTGTAGGTTCGAACCTAAGCCGATAGCATATGAACCATTTTTCTGAACTAATCGAAGTGACCATCTAGCAACGGTATCTGATGTCCGAATAGGTCAAATAGTATAATTACAATATTCAGAATCTATGTGAATATGGTTACTATATAATTCATCCCTTTGACTTCTGTGCATAGGATGACTTAGGATTTGACTGTCAACCCTAAAAGATACATCCAAATCGTATTTCAAAGCAATTAGTCCTGTGACCCCTCATAAGGACTGAAGGAAAATCTAATTTTCTACCATAGGATCGTGCAGATCTGATCAGATCTAGGGTAGATTTTTCTAAAAAAATTCTTAAATAATCCAATAAGATCTAAGAGCTTTTAGATCTGATCATGATGATCTGATATTAAAAACTAAAAATAAAATTAAATCAGATTTAATTTCTTACCTTATTTGGGTAATCTGATTATCCTATGATTATCCTGATCTTTTCTAAGGTTCTGAAAGGAGTCACACACGTGCCTGACCTCTATTGGTATCTACTTAGGTAGGATCTGGATGTCTTTTTCTTGCAAATCTTTTCTCCAAAGATTAGATCTAAATCTGATCTGAAGAACCTTCAAAATAATTTGAGAAGGATGCTTATCCATCTCATGAACACCATCGCGTAGATGCTAAACTCTTCATAAATTTAATTAGATCTTCTTCTCTGATTTGCACCCAACCTTTGGCATATAGAAGAAGAGGAGAGAGAGGATCAGAGAGGGCATGGAAAATGGAAGGGGCGGCAGCCTTTTGGGTGAAAAATAAAACTTACGTAGAAGTGCCTTAGCATGAGAAGGATTTATGTCAAATACCAATGCCAAAAGGAGTCCCATTTGACCAAAATAACTATTTTATTTTTATTGTTGGGACTTTAGGTCTTATTCCACACATAGAGTACCTGATCCTATCTAGTTTTCATTCCAAAAAGACTTTCAAAAGGTATCAGCATGAGTAGATAAGGAAGAGTCCACTGCGCCTAGGACCCTTTCCTCAAGAGTTTGATCCAAATCAAACTCTAACATAACTCAGTCTAGGCATTTCCAAAAATCACAAAATTTAGTACACCTAATGTATGACTCCTTTCCTATCACATATCCAAAAAATAGATCAAAATAATTTCTAAAAAAATTTTTAGAAGCATCTGATTAGGTGACCCTTAATTCTCTCAAACAGGTCAACTTTTGACCCTAGTTCATTTTTACTATGAATGGATTTAATTTCTATAATTAATCTGACCTAGATAGATTTTAGTTAGATGAAAATAAATCCATTCAAGATACAAGAATGAGTCAAATCAAATTTGACTTAGTTGTGATGAATCATAAAGATTGTAGAAGGAGAAAGTCAAGCTCAATCATATGCTAGCATGATTACCTTGAATCTGATTGGATTTAATCCAAATCAATCAAACTGAGTTTGCTCAATTGATGACATTCAAATCCAAATCCTTATTTGTATGATCCAATTAGATTTAGTTTTGTATGGTAATGAGATATATCATGATCTCTATCATTGACATCATCGAAAAATCTTTCGATGGACCAAAACTTTTTTGATTCATATAATTAGAATGATCGATCATTAAAATCATTCTAATTGCTTTCAAAATCTATCAGTGATACCTAGCAGCATATGGTAGCAATCCATCAAAATTGAAAGCAAACCTCTCGATGTAGTTACTTGTGTGATTGGATTTTTCTATCTTAAGCCCCGACAGAATTAGGGTTAAGGTGAACTCGTCAAACCCAACATCCGTCATATGAATTAATCATTCAATTCGAGTTCAATATGAAATCTTAATAGAAACTCTTTCTATCATCTTCACTCTACCATAGCCATGGGCTTAAAGACTCAATCTCATGATTATCATAGGGTTACTTCTCATCTACCGAGGTAGATAGATCTCCTATTGGTGCAATCCAATTTCTACAATGAACATGCTATAGCCAACATATACCTCAAGATTCCATATGGCTAGAAGATCGAGTTATGGAGTAGTCAAATTATAATACCCTCAATATGAGCTATCGATGCACCTTAGGTCAAAGAACCAGACACACCACTGCAGCATTGAGTCAGTCATCGACGAGAAGATAGACTTTCTTATGACTTCTTGAGGTGGTCACGCTTAATGCCCTCGTTCTCTAATGAGTACCTATACTCTCGCTCCGATGTCTCCACATCGTAGACTTAAGACACATCTATCCGAAGAAGTGATCGTACACCAATCTTCTGGATCGATCATTATCCTTGTGATGATCCTACGGTCGGGAGCAGTTTATGATTTAATTATAAAAATTCATGTCTCAAATTCTCAACTATTGAAAATATGAATTGCCATTACCATTAACTCAAAAAATATATCATAGATACTTTAAATACACACTATGATAGAGAATAATTTTTTATTAATTTATAGTTAAAATTATAAAATTAGTTTTAGAAGTGTGTTATAAGTGTCAGTCAATCTGACTTCTAGGGCACACATCTAACAAACTCCCGCTTGACCTAAAGCTAATTTACTATAAATTTAAGTCCCATCTTCTCAAGGTGGGCTTCAATCTTCTACTGGCTCAATGGCTTTGTCAATGGGTCAGCTGCATTATCTATAGTGTCAACTCTCTTGACCTTAATGTATCCCTTCTCGAGGTAATCATGGATGAGGTGGTATCGTTGCTCGATGTGCTTGGATTTTTGGTGAGATCTCGGCTCCTTAGATAGGGCTATGGCATCGTTATTATTGTAGTATAAAAGGACGACATCTGATGGCATCACTCCAAGCTCTGTTGCAAACTTCTTGTATCAGAATGCCTCCTTTGCAGCCTCCGACATAGTGATGTACTCTGCTTCCATGGTGGAGTCTGCTATCACCATCTGCTTGTAATTTTTTCAACTAATAGCTCTACCATAATAAATAAATAGACTTTCAGATGTTGACTTTCGATCATCTATGTCAGACATAAAATTCGAGTATGTATACCCCTGTACCTAGAGTTCTTCATTACCAAAAATTAGAAACATATCCTTAGTCCTTCTTAAGTACTTAAGGATACATTTTACAGAAGTTCAGTGCACTTTGTCTGTGTTGGTGCAGAATTTGGTTGACGTCGAATTGAGCTGGAGTTGGGAAAGATGAGGTCACCATCGGTGATCTGCCAAATAAAGTCTCATTTGGAGTCGATGGTGATGGCTCCGACAGGACCCTCCGATAATCAAGTAAGTTCTTCTGGCCAACAGAAATGGAGTGCTCGAATATGAATTTGACAGAGTCTTGGGGAAGGAGAAGAGAGCTTAAAGAAAATGTATCTGAAGGGTCTCTTTTTATAGACAGAGCTTGTCATAATCATCTGATAGTGGGCCACTCTGAACCACATAAAATTTATTATGGAGAGAGGTGTTGGTCATAATAGACTGATAATGACAGTCGTAATCGTTCAGTAGTGGGGTTGCCTATAGCAGACTGATAAATGACAGTCATAACCGTCCAGAGGGAGTAGGCATTGGAAATTCGACTGAAGGAGAAGTTTGAAAGGAGTTCGACTCCTGAAGGAATCTGATTGAAAGAGAAGTCTGAAAGGAGTTCGGCTCCTAAAGAAATTTGACTGAAGGAGAGGTTTAGAAGGAGCTTGGCTCATATAGGAATCTGACTAAAGGAGTGATTCGGAAGGAGTTCGGCTCCTAAAGAAATCTGACTGAAGGAGATGTTCAGAAGGAGTTTGGCTCCTAGAGAAATCTGACTGAAGGAGAGGTTCGAAAGGAGTTTGACTCCTGGAGAAATTTGACTGAAGGAGATATTCGAAAGGAGTTCAGCTCCTAGAGAAATCCGACTGAAGAAGAAATTTAGAAGGAGTTTGACTCCTGAAAAAATTAGACTGCTAGAGAAATCCGGAAGGAGTTTGGCTCCTGGAGAAATTTGACTACTGGAGGAGTCAGGAAGGAGTTTGATCGATGGATGGGCCCGATTGATGGAGAAGCCTGGGAGTAGTTCAATTGAAGTTCGAAAAAAGTTCGACCACTGGAGGAGTTGGACTGGGATTCGACCACTGGAGAAGTTTATTTATTGAAGGAGTTCGACCGTTGGAGGGATTCGGTTGGGGTTCGACCGCTGTAGGAAGAATTTTTGATCGAAGCTCTTCCATGATTATCAATTGCATTAGGCTAAGCGTAAGACTGGACTTCGATGGGAGCGGGGTTTATCCCCAACAATAGTCCTCCCACTCTCGAGTTCAAAATTCGAAGGAAGGAAGTACAGAAAAGATGACTGTCGAAGTTCTTTTTCGGGCTCTGCACCTATTGAGGTCGAAGCTCGGGGGAGATCTTATCTCCTACCGAGGTTGAAGAAGATCTTATCTCCTATTGAGATCGAAGCTCTTGGAAGCTCGGAGGAGATCTTATCTCCAGCCGAGGTTAAAGTTGGAGCTCAGGAGAGATCTTATCTCTAGCCGAGGTTAAAGAAGATCTTATCTTCTATTGACATTGAAGCTCGGGAGAGATCTTATCTCCAACCGAGGTTGAAGTTGGAGCTCGAAGGAGATCTTATCTCTAGTCGAGGTTGAAGGAGATCTTATCTCTTATTGATGTTGGAGCTTGGGGGAGATCTTATCTCCAGCCAAGGTTGAAGTTGGAGCTCAGAGGAGGTCTTATCTCTAGCCAAGGTTGAAGAAGATCTTATCTCCTATTGACATTGAAGTTGAAGCTTGGGGGGATCTTATCTCCAGTCGAAGTTAAAGTTGGAGCTCAGGAAAGATCTTATCTTCAGACGAGGTTGAAGGAGATCTTATCTCCTATTGACGTTGAAGCTCAGGGGAGATCTTATCTCTAGTCGAGATTGACGTTAGAGCTTGGGGGAGATCTTCTCTTCAACCTCGGTATCCTGTTGGTGCAGAATCTGGTTGACGCTGGATCGAGTTGAAGTTGGGAAAGATGAGGTCGCCGTCAGTGACCTGCAAAACTAAGTTTCATCCGAAGTCGATGGTGGTGGCTCTAGCAGGACCCTCGGATGATCAAGTTAGCTCTTTTAGCCAATAGAAATAGAGTGCTCGGGTATGAATTCAATAAAGTTTTGGGGAAGGAGAAGAGAGCTTAGAGAAAACGTATCTGGAGGGTCCATTTTTATAGACGGAGCTTGTTGTAACCATCCGATAGTGGGCCACTCTGCACCACATAGAATTTATTATGAAGAGAGGTGTTGCTCATAATAGATTGATAATGATAGTCGTAATCATCCGATAGTGGGGTTGCCTGTAGCAGACTGATAAATGATAGTCATAACCATCTAGAGGGAGCAGGCATTCAAAATCCGACTAAAGAAGAAGTCTGAAAGGAGTTCGACTCCTATAGGAATCCGACTGAAGAAGATGTTCAGAAGGAGTTCGGCTCCTGAAGAAATCCGACTGAAGGAGAGGTTTGAAAGTAGCTCGGCTCCTATAGAAATCCAACTGAAGGAGATGTTCGGAAGGAGTTTGGCTTTTGGAGAAATCTGACTGAAGGAGAGGTTCAGAAAGAGTTCGGCTCTTGGAAAAATTTGACTGAAAGAAAAATTTGAAAGGAGTTTGGCTCCTAGAGGAATTCAACTAAAGGAGATGTTTGAAAGGAGTTTGGCTCCTAGAGGAATCTGACTGAAAGAAAAATTCGGAAGAAGTTTGGCTCCTGAAGAAATCAGACTACTGAAGGAATTCGAAAGGAGATCGACTTCTGGAGAAATCCAACTGCTGGAGGAGTTTGAAAGGAGTTCGACCGCTGGAGGAGTCCGACTGATGGAGAAGCCTAGGAGTAGTTCGGTTGAAGTCCGAAAGAAGTTCGACCACTGGAGGAGTTTGGCTGAGGTTCGACCACTGGAGGAGTTCGGCTATTGAAGGAGTTCGGCCCCTGGAGGAAGAATTTTTGATTGAAGCTCTTTCATGATTACTAGTTGCATTAGGCTAAGCATCAGACAAAATTTCAGTGGGAGCGGAGTTTATCCCCAATAGTCTAGATTCGACTGCTACCTGCTCATGACACTCACAGTATGGACAATATCAGATCGTGTACATAGCATGGCATACATGAGGCTTCCTATTATCAAAGTATAAAGGATCTTGCTTATGCATTCAATCTTCTTAGGTATGTTAGGACACATCTTCTTGGAGAGATGAATGTTGTGTCTAAAGGATACTAAACCTCTCTTGGAGTTTTTCATGCTGACAGCACCTCCTCTATGTACATTTTCTATAAGAGACCCAGCATCCTATTCGATTTATCCCTATAGATCTTAGTTTCTAGAATAAAGGATGCCTCTCCTAGATCTTTCATAGAGAACTCCTTAGACAACCACATTTTGATTGTAGTCAACATTGGAATATCATTCTCAATTGGAAGGATGTCATTCATGTACAGTATGAGGAAGACAACAATGCTCCTACTGACCTTTTTGAAAATACAGGACTCCTCCTCATTCTTGATGAATCTAAATGATTTGATTACATCATTGAAACGAGCATTCTAGCTTCAAAATGCTTATTTAAGTCCATATATGGATCTTTGCAGCTTGCATACCTTGTGATCATCATCATTGGATGTGAAACCTAGCAGCTATTTCATATAAATATCTTCCTTAAGATATCCATTTAAGAATGCCATTTTCATGTCCATCTACCATATTTTGTAATCGAAATAGACTGCAACAGCGAACAATATATGGATGGATTTGAGCATGGCTATTGGCAAAAAAGTATCCTAATAGTCAATGCCTTCGTGCTGATTATACCCTTTCACTATGAGCTTTGCTTTGAATGTCTCTACATTCCCATTGGCACCTATCTTTCTCTTGAAGATCCAGATCCATTTACACCTAATAGGTACTATACCATCAAGTGGATCTATCAAGGTCCAGATTTGGTTTGAATGCATTGAGTCAATCTCTGACCTCATTTCCTCCAACCATTTCTCGGAGTCGATATCTGATATTGCCTCATCATAGGTTTTGGGATCATCACTAAGAACCCTATTTTCTATGAGGAACATTTTCTCTACGTCTTCTGATATAGTACCTAAGTATCTTTCAGGAGAATGAAAAATTCTACTTGATCTATGAGGAGGAGGTAGTGTCTGGATTGGCTCAATCTGATTGGGTTCCATAGGTTCCTTAGCTCATTTCTCATCAGAGACTTTCTCCTCGAGTCTAATCTGCCTTCCGATGCCACCATCTTGAATAAATTATTTTTTAAGAAAGATGGCGTGTTGACTCACAGTCACATTATGATCTTTTGGAAGATAGAAATAAGATCCTGATGACTCTTTAGGATATCCAATAAATTGAGCTCTAAAAGACCTAGACTCTAATTTATCCATCTGTTATCTCTTGACATGGGCCGAACAACCTCAAATTCCAAGATGACTTAGATTTGATTTCTTACCATACCATATCTAATACGGTATGGTAGGAATAATCTTAGAGAAAATTCTATTCAGTAAATATATAGCGATCATCAGACTATGTCCTCAAAGAAACTCAGAAAGGTCCGTGAAGCTCACCATGGATCAGATCATATCTAATAAGATCTGATTTCTCCATTCTAAAATTTTATTAAGTTGAGGCATTCTAGGTGGAGTCCATTAAGAGACTATGTCATTATCCTTAAGATAGTCTAGAAATTCTCGACTAAGGTATTCGCCTCCTCGATCTGATCGAAGAACCTTAATGAGTTTTTCTATTTGCTTTTCTACTTCGAGTTTAAATTTTTTGAACTTTTCAAAAGCTTCAGACTTATGTCGCATCAAATACACACATCCGTATCGAGATAAGTTATCGGTAAAGATGATGAAGTAGACATAATTGCCCCTAGCTGGCACATTATATGGACTGCATACATCAGTATGTACTAGAGCAAGTAGATTGATGGCCCATTCCCCATGTCCTACAAAAGAGAGCTTGGTCATTTTGCCATGAAGGCATGATTCATAAATTGGATATGACTTAGAAATCAACGAACTCAATAGCCTGAATTTTTTCAATTTGTTAATCCTGTCTTCAGCTATATGACCTAGCCTAAGATGCCAAAGATACCTGATAAGTAGTAAAAATATACTAATAAAAGTATTAAATTATAAAATAAATTAAAATATTTTATTAAAAATTGATACTTTTATTAATCTTATGCAGGAAAGAAGGCTACCAATGTGAAGATCTCATTTTTCTGATTCAGATGAAACAAATTTCAGGCAAAACGGACTTCAAACGAGCCCAGAATCGAATTTCAAAAAAAAAAAAAAAAAAAAAAAAAAAAAACAGCTGACGCAACGCTGACGTCAGGATGACGTCAGCATTTTTCGCGGCGTACGGTGGACCAACCGAAGGGTATTTCAGGAATTTCACAGACGGAGGCGCACTCTGATTGGTTGAAGAACGCGGCGGTCCACGCAACACCGGGCTCGCGCACGGTCCACGGAGGGCAATTTGGGAATTCTGGCTGATCCAACGGGCGGTTTTCACTGAATCTTGATCGGACGGACGAGAAGAAGGCGCTGATGGACGGCATCCGCAGCTCCCGGTCGAGATCCAACGGGCGAGATTCATCCCGACTGAAACTAAAGGTCTGAAGGCTGATTTCAACGAGATCGGACGGCCCAGATTCAATCCATTGGATGATCCAACGGCTGATATTAAATCCGACTTGATCTGGGTTATTTTAACGGGTTTTTGAGTGGTTTTTGGACCGTTTGATCAACATCGCACGGCCAAAATTATTCAGATCATAGTTTGAATTGTTTTAGGAGTCTAAAATCGAGTTTTGGATGGATTTTGGAGACTTCATCTATAAAAAGCCCCGTTGCCGTGAGAAAAAAAAAAAAAAAAAAAGAAAGAGAAAAGAAAAAGGGAAAAACAGAGAGAAAACAGAGAGAGACGGGAAGAAGGAAAAGAAAGAAAGAGAGAGAGGAAGAAAGAGAGAGGAGATATCAAGGAGCCTCTTCTTCTTCACCAAGTTCTCCGCATCAAGAGCAACAGATAATCAATTTCAGCAATCAAACAGTCTAATTTCTTCATGCTTTTTATTTTATTTACTGTTTTTAAATTTGTTATCATGAACTAAATTTTATTTTACTAAGGCTAAGGTGTAGCCACTCTTTTGATGCAATATTTAGTATGATTTATTTTTAAATTTTATTCATGAGGAGTATATAAATCTGATCTTAATGCTTTTAGATTACTGGCCATCTTCTAATTGATCTGATGAACATAGATGTTACGGACCAAGTACATCTATGTTAATGCTTCTTGATTATATACCTTGTATTATGAATCAAATTAGAATTCATATGCATGCGGAAATTTTAGTGCGCTTTGGACGCAGCGTATTTTAATTAGAGGGTTTCACAAAACCTAATGCATTAATATTTATTTAAATTACACTTGGATCAAAGGGTAATTAATAAATATTAATAGATTTGCTATGCCTGGACCAAAGGGTAGTGAATAAATTAGGAGACTCCACCGTCACATGAAATAAAATTAATCTAAAAACCTGAATATCGTATTGATTGAGTTGGTGAACCGATTGCCTTAGTAATCCATTGCTCTTGAATTTAAAACCTCAATAATTTACACTCTCTCTATTTAATAAAAAAAAAAAATTTTAATTATTTTAATTATTTTTTTTAATTTTTTTTTATTCTCATAAATCGATCTTCTAAATAAAGCATAGGAAAGAGCTTTTCAGTACTTATTTTCCAATCCTCTAGGGACGATACTCTACTCATTCACTTTATTACTTGATCGACTGGTGCACTTGCCATAGCTATAAATTAGCACGCATCAAGTTTTTGGCGCCGTTGCCGGGGATTGAGTTTAAAACAATATTGAAATTTTGATCCTAGCTTTACTTTAGAAATTTATTTTTAATTTTATTATTTAAAAAAAAAAAAAATTATTGTTCATTGCATGACACGTACTGGACATAGTAACTTACTACCTTTAGATCCAGAAATTGAAAGAACTATTAGAAGATTACAGCAAGAGAGAAACATGGCAGCTGAAGATCCTAACGACATCAATCTAGGATTGGATATGGCGACTGAAGGACAGCATGAAGCTATTCGACCAGTATATCGATCATTAAATGATTATATTACACCATCTGTAGCCGATGCAGCTTCGAGCATCAGGAGACCGCCTGTACGAGCAAACAACTTCGAAATAAAACCGGCGATGATCCAGATGATTCAATCAACTGTCCAATTCAGTGGACACGTGCATGATGATCCGAATGCCCATATTTCTAATTTTCTTGAACTTTGCGATACTTTTAAAATTAATGGGGTGTCGGATGATGCTATTAGATTAAGGTTATTTCCTTTCTCTTTACGGGATAAAGCTAAAAATTGGCTTCATTCTCTTCCGGCAGGTTCTATCACAACTTGGGATGTCCTAGCCCAAAAATTTTTAGCCAAGTACTTTCCACCTTCCAAGACTGCTAAGATGCGCAACGATATCACTTCCTTTATGCAGATGGACATGGAGACACTATATGAGGCTTGGGAACGTTTCAAGGAATTATTGAGGAGATGTCCACATCATCAACTACCCGTATGGCTTCAGGTACAAACTTTCTATAATGGTTTATCTCCTACTAATCGTTCTATGATTGATGCAGCAGCAGGAGGAACCATTAACCGAAAAACAGAGGAAGAAGCATTCGATCTAATCGATGAGATGGCATCAAATAGCTATCAATGGCAGACAGAGCGCATGATGCCAAAAAGACTAGCAGCTGTGCAGGGAGTAGATTGCGTGCCAACCTTACTAGCTGAAATTGCAGCCCTCAGAGCCGAAGTCAACAACTTAAAGGGAACAGCTATGCATGTTCAGAGCATTACTTGTGATCTGTGTGGAGGAGGACATGATACGAATAATTGCCAGACAGGTAATCCTTTTGCTAAAACAACTGAAACAGCTAATTATATTGGTAATTTTTTCAGGCCGCAACAAAACAATCCCTACTCCAACACATACAATCAAGGGTGGAGACAGCATCCAAATTTCTCATGGAGCAATCAAAATGCAGCACAACAACCACCCCCGGGATTCCAAGTACCTGAAAAGAAGTCTAACATGGAAGAGCTAATGGTCAAATTCATACAAAACCAAGAAGCAACTTTAAAAAATTTGGAAGTCAAACTTAGGCAGGACCAAACAGCAGCAATTCGAAACTTGGAGATGCAAATAGGTCAAATGGCTAAGATAATCTCCGAGAGACCTCAAGGATCCTTGCCAAGCAATACGGAGACAAATCCAAGGGAGCAAGTCAATGCTATCACCCTAAGAAGTGGTACAAAGCTGGAGGAGCCACATCAGAAGAATGAGACCGAAGAGCCAACTACAAATAAAGAACCATCAACTCAAACTCGTCAGTCACCAAAACAACCAGCAGATGGATGGTCTCCAGGTATACGGTTTGCTGATCCAAATGTGAAGCCCTACGTACCGCCACTGCCATTCCCAGAAAGACAAATACAGCATCCAGATAAGGAATTTTCTAACTTTTTCAAAATTTTAAAGAATTTACATATTAATATTCCTTTTGTAGATGCTATTACTCAAATGCCCAGGTATGCCAAGTTTCTTAAAGAAATCTTAACAAATAAGAAAAAGCTGAAAGAGCATGAGAGAATAAATTTGAATGAAGAATGCTCAGCAATACTTCAAAATAAATTACCACAGAAGCTAAAAGATCCAGGGAGTTTTACTATCCCTTGCATTATTGGTGATTGTAGTTTTGATAAAGTTTTATGTGATTTAGGAGCAAGCATTAACCTCATGCCTTTTTCTATTTTCAAAAAGCTGGGTCTAGGAGAACCAAAGCCTACCACTATTACTCTTCAATTAGCCGACAGATCCATTAAATATCCAAAAGGTATAGTGGAGGATGTCTTGGTAAAGGTAAACAAGTTTATTTTCCCTGTTGATTTTATTGTTCTTGATATGGAAGAAGATTATGATGTACCCCTTATTTTAGGGAGACCCTTTTTAGCTACTGGAGGAGCTTTAATAGATATTCAACAAGGAAAATTAATTCTTAGAGTCCAAGATGAACAAGTTACTTTTAATGTTTTTAAAGATATTAAACATCCTGATAATCAAACTTGTTTTCTAATTGACATTATTGACAATCCATTATATGAGAATTCTGTAGAAAATAAGTTTGAGACTATAAAAGCAAGCAATGTCAAATTGAAAGAGGATTCGATCAAACATGAAAGTATTCCAATTGAAGTGGCACCAGATTGATCCACTTTAGAATTCAAAGAAAGTCAAGCTGAAGACTATAAATCAGAACTACTAGATAGGTTGTTTCTTTTCTTTTTAGTTTGGATCATTTTTTTTATTTTTTATTTTTAGTAATTTGTTGTTGCACTTTTACTGCTCTGGTGTATATTTTCAATTTTACAGAAAAATCAATGAGAACTCAAGCAAAATTTCAAAGCTCCAAAGAACCAGATTGAGCCAAATCAGGTGTATTCTTTCCTATCCTTTATTACATCCTTTATTTTTCTTTCTCCTTTTAAAATAATATAGAATAATATAAAAAATAAAAAATTAAATAAAAAAAAAATTAAAAAAAAAAAAAAATCATGTGTTAAGAAGAAAATCTTGAGCAAAGATAAACTGGATAAGTGATAAAAGATAGAATTATTTGCTAATGAATGTAATGAGTTAAAGAAGTAGATTAGTTGGTCAACTTTTAACAGCCTACTTAGGTCATTAAAAGATTATTAGCACTTCTAATTGCACATGCACACTAACAAGGCAAAGTAGGTATTGATTATAAGGCCAACTGAAGATTCAATTATCACTGAAAATTGGTAATTAATATACATTCTAATCAAAGAAACTTGAAATTAAGGAAAGAGCTACCTGCCTATAAATAAAGTGCAAAAGACAGAGTATATGTGGATTGCCCAAAGCCTAGTAACTGGGTCTCTGCACCTAGGTCAAGTGTGGAAATTCACGTAAAATGGTAAAGGAAAGGCCAGGATGCTCAGCAAAAAAAAAAAAAAAAAAAAAAAAAAAAAAAAAAAAAAAAGGCAGTGTGAAAGCTACCTTAATTCATGAGTATAAAATTGAGAATGTATAGAAAATTGACCAAAATAAGTGATAAGAGAAGATACTTTTGTTCTTCTAGTTTAATACTGAAATGCTAAAGTTAGTCATCACGAACATAAGTGCTATAGATCTTTGATGTACTCTAAGAAAGTTTTTAACTGTATTGACTAAAAAATTTTGCTTCCGAAGCTCAATGCTTAGTTAGCAATATTTTCTAAACTTTTTGATCTTTAATTCAAGATTTTATCTCTGTGATAAATAATTTTATTAAAATATAGTATTAAATAAAACATTGCTAAGGGACTAGCAATGAATAAGTTGGGGGGTGTGATAAGTAGTAAAAATATACTAATAAAAGTATTAAATTATAAAATAAATTAAAATATTTTATTAAAAATTGATACTTTTATTAATCTTATGCAGGAAAGAAGGCTACCAATGTGAAGATCTCATTTTTCTGATTCAGATGAAATAAATTTCAGGCAAAACGGACTTCAAACGAGCCCAGAATCGAATTTCAAAAAAAAAAAAAAAAAAAAAAAAAAAAGCTGACGCAACGCTGACGTCAGGATGACGTCAGCATTTTTCGCGGCGTACGGTGGACCAACCGAAGGGTATTTCAGGAATTTCACAGACGGAGGCGCGCTCTGATTGGTTGAAGAACGCGGCGGTCCACGCAACACCGGGCTCGCGCACGGTCCACGGAGGGCAATTTGGGAATTCTGGCTGATCCAACGGGCGATTTTCACTGAATCTTGATCGGACGGACGAGAAGAAGGCGCTGATGGACGGCATCCGCAGCTCCCGGTCGAGATCCAACGGGCGAGATTCATCCCGACTGAAACTAAAGGTCTGAAGGCTGATTTCAACGAGATCGGACGGCCCAGATTCAATCCATTGGATGATCCAACGGCTGATATTAAATCCGACTTGATCTGGGTTATTTTAACGGGTTTTTGAGTGGTTTTTGGACCGTTTGATCAACATCGCACGGCCAGAATTATTCAGATCATAGTTTGAATTGTTTTAGGAGTCTAAAATCGAGTTTTGGATGGATTTTGGAGACTTCATCTATAAAAGCCCAGTTGCCGTGAGAAAAAAAAAAAAAAAAAAAGAAAGAGAAAAGAAAAAGGGAAAAACAGAGAGAAAACAGAGAGAGACGGGAAGAAGGAAAAGAAAGAAAGAGAGAGAGGAAGAAAGAGAGAGGAGATATCAAGGAGCCTCTTCTTCTTCACCAAGTTCTCCGCATCAAGAGCAACAGATAATCAATTTCAGCAATCAAACAGTCTAATTTCTTCATGCTTTTTATTTTATTTACTGTTTTTAAATTTGTTATCATGAACTAAATTTTATTTTACTAAGGCTAAGGTGTAGCCACTCTTTTGATGCAATATTTAGTATAATTTATTTTTAAATTTTATTCATGAGGAGTATATAAATCTGATCTTAATGCTTTTAGATTACTGGCCATCTTCTAATTGATCTGATGAACATAGATGTTACGGACCAAGTACATCTATGTTAATGCTTCTTGATTATATACCTTGTATTATGAATCAAATTAGAATTCATATGCATGCGGAAATTTTAGTGCGCTTTGGACGCAGCGTATTTTAATTAGAGGGTTTCACAAAACCTAATGCATTAATATTTATTTAAATTACACTTGGATCAAAGGGTAATTAATAAATATTAATAGATTTGCTATGCCTGGACCAAAGGGTAGTGAATAAATTAGGAGACTCCACCGTCACATGAAATAAAATTAATCTAAAAACCTGAATATCGTATTGATTGAGTTGGTGAACCGATTGCCTTAGTAATCCATTGCTCTTGAATTTAAAACCTCAATAATTTACACTCTCTCTATTTAATAAAAAAAAATTAATTATTTTAATTATTTTTCTTAATTTTTTTTTAATTTTTTTTTATTCTCATAAATCGATCTTCTAAATAAAGCATAGGAAAGAGCTTTTCAGTACTTGTTTTCCAATCCTCTAGGGACGATACTCTACTCATTCACTTTATTACTTGATCGACTGGTGCACTTGCCATAGCTATAAATTAGCACGCATCAATACCTATCATTTAGACTATCCCTAGGTCGCTTTGATTCTATGGCATTCATGTTTTGCTCGATATTAAAAATAGAAACATCAATATGTTACTAATAAAGACTATTTATAAGAAAATCACTTATAATTTTATTTTTTTTATAAAGAATATTACAATGATCCTTAAGAAAACTAATTATATAGCCTTCTTGTGCTAAACATGAAACAGAAATCAAATTTCTACTTGCTGCAAGCACATAAAAACAGTCTCTAAGAACTAAATCTCATCCTGACGGTAATCGCAAAGGATAGATTTCTACGGCCACAACAGCAACTCTTGCTTCATTTTTGATGTGTAGGATCATTTCATCATCCCTCAGCCTCTTGCTATCCTCAAGACCCTGCATGGAAGTGCATAAGTGAGCACTAGAATCAGAGTCAAGCACCCAACTGGATGCAGAAGAAATTATAAGGTTAGATTCTATAATGAGCATACCTCCAAAAGGACCTACCTCCTTCTTATTCTTTAGATTGGCTAGGTACAAACGATAGTTCTGCTTCCAATGACTGTTAGTGTTGCAATGAAAATATTTTTTCTTGTCGGCCTTCTTCTTCTTTCCACCTTCCAACTTCTGCTTCTTCACAGTCTTCTTCTTTTCAAAGAACTTTTTCTTAGAAGAAGTCTGCTCCATAGCAAGTACTGAGCCTTTAGAATCTTTCATAGAAAGCTCAGCAGTAACCAGCATATTCATGAGTTCAGCCAAAGTATTCTAAAGTTTATGCATATGGTAGTTCATGATGAGCTATCCATACGCATTAGTCAAGGACTATAGAATTATATCAATCTGCAGATCCTGATCTAACTTGACACTGAGCTTTTCAAGCTCTTCTAAGTTCTTGATCATCATCAGATAATGATCTTGGATCGATTGCCCATCATGCATCTGAGCCTTAAATAGTCTCTTAGTAACTTGATATTTGGCTGCGCGACTCTGTTCACCAAACAACTCTTGTAGGTGAGCCAACATTTAGTGGCTGGTCTTAATATCTTCATGTTGGTGCTGAAGCTCATCAAACATCGAGCCCAACATGTAATATCTGATTTTGTTATCTTCATCCATCCACTTCTCAAGAGATGCTCTTTGATTAGTGGATGGATGGGCTGGTAAGGTGGGAGGATCCTGTTCCAACATATAAGTCAAATTTTTGGAATATAAAATAATTTTGAAATTTTAGAGCCAATCGTTGTAGTTGAGTCCGATCAGTCTATGGGTGTCCAAGATATAGGCTAGTGGGTTGGAAGCAGATATTTTTCTATAGAGAGTCAAAGTTTCTAATTAGATTTTATAATTAGACTTAATCAATTTATTTAGAGATTTTATTTTTAAACAAATTAGGCTTCCACTATTTACTCAAACCCCTACACTCCTTTGGCAGAGATGCAAAAATCTTCACGATTATTGATTTCTAGTGGATGGTGTGGTTCCACCAACTGGCTCACCACCTCACCTAATAGTTGTTGATGATGGATCAATTGATGAGTGGACAACTCTTGTCCAACGATTCTCTAATCATGGTGCATCCAAATCTGATCTCTAATTCATGAATCTCATCATGTCCAAAATATTGATCCACTCAGTTAAGTTAGATCTATCATTTGCATGAATTAGATTTTTGATTGGATCCCTCATCATATTCAGAATATTGAGTCTAATCCATCCTCCAACCCATAGCATCTAATGCCTAATAGACATGGTTGCACCTTTTTGATGCAACTAAACCACTGTATCAAGTCGAGAACAATCAACCTCGGAAAGGGCCCACACATCTACAATGGTGGAAGATCATAGACTTAATATTTTCTTAGGAAGATTTAATTTAGGTCTCTTTAAACTTGACTTGACTTAGTCATAACAATTATGATTAACCTAGTGGCATGGGTTGGGTCGAATTATTAGCCACCTCAAATCAAAACTGGATCAACATAAATGGCTAGATAGAAAGAATATGCCATTAACTCGATAAAAATGCATTCAGGTCAAGTAGCTCCTAATTAAAAATCAGTCGATCGTCGGACTTATCTTAGACACCAAATTATCAAATTAGAATCAATTGGATTAGCCTACAATCTAGGCTCGAACTACGAAGCCAAATTAGGTCTTGACTTGATTGAGTCACATCTCAATGTGATTCGATCTTGATCCAGACTTAATCGTATTAGGCTGATCAAATCTAATCTTTCTTTGATCCCACCTAATTAACTCTTGATTTGATTTGATCAACCGTTAGACCTAATTAAGCAATCCAAGCCCGAACCCAATTTTATGAATATGTCTTAGATCTAAAAATTCATAATTTTTAGATTTAATTAATTTTATAATTTTAATTCTTAATTATATTTTGAATTTATGAATAAAATATATAATAAAATCCTAGGATTTTAGGATCTAGAATTTGATAGAAAAATACATTCTGATTTTTAATTAAGGATGAATGCACAATATCCCTACACGTCATAAGAACATCCCATTAAATAAGAGAGAGAACATTTAAACTCTACTTTGTTCTTATGATCGGATGGCCAAGGAGAATGCCTTAATCAAAAATATATAATTAATGATCTAACTTATACATATTTTGCATACATCTCATGTATCATAACTTAATTAAACATGCATGCTTTTAAATTTGATATATTATATATAATATCTAAAAAATAGAATTTAAATTTGATCACATCAAACAAAACTATTCTAGATATTTATAGAACTATTCTATGACTAGTCTAAGCATACATCTGAAATATCTCATATGAATAAATTAAAACTCTATTTTCTATTTTTCATATCTAGTTACAATAATTGTAACTTAAAAAAAATAGAAATTAAATATATCTAAAATTATTTTTAATTAAATTAAAAGTATGATGATATTAGACTACATATAGAACTATTCTATACCTAGTCTAGTCATGCATCTCATACATTATAGATCTAAATTATTTAATTTTAATTTTTAATTTTAGATCTAATCACATCTGATGTGATATCTAAAATTATTTAATATCAGATCATAAATTAAAATAACATCAGATCTAAAATAGATCTGAAGAACTGCTAACGTAGTTCTGATATCATTTGAAGGAAAATCTAATTTTCTATTGCAGGATTGTAAGATCTGATCAGATCTAGAGTGAATTTTTCTAAAAAAAATTTTAAATGATCTAATTAGATCTAAGAGTTATTAGATCTAATCATGATGATCTGATATTAAAAACTAAAAATAAAATTAAATCAAATTTAATTTCTTATCTTGTTTGGGTAATCTGATTACCCTACAATGATCCTAATCTTTCTTGAGGTTATGAAAGGAGCCATGCATGCGCCTGGCCTCTATCGATATTTGTTTGAATAGGATCTAGACATCTTGTCCTCACAAATCTTTCTTCCAAAGATCAGATCTAAATCTGATTTGAAGAACCTTCAAAATAATTTGAGAAGAATGCTTGTCCATCTCACGAACACCATCGCATAGATGCTAAACTCTTCATAAATTTAATTAGATCTTCTTCTCTGATTCATTCCCAACCTTTGGCACATAGAAGAAGGGGAGAGAGAAGATTAGAGGGGGTATGGAAAATGGAAGGGGCAGCAGCCTTTTGGGTGAAAAATAAAACTTACGTAGAAGTGCCTTAGCATGAGAAGGATTTATATCAAATACCAATGCTAAAAGGAGTCCCATTTGACCAAAATAACTATTTTATTTTTATTGTTGAGACTATAGGTTTTATTCCCCACGTAGAGTACCAGATCCTATCTAGTTTTCACACCAAAAAGACTTCAAAAAGGTGTCAGCATGAGTAGATAAGGAAGAGTCCACTATGCGTAGGACTCTTCCCTTAAGAGTTTGATCCAAATCAAACTCTATCATAACTCAGTCTATGCACCTCCAAAAATCATGAAATTTGGTATACCCAATGTATGACTTGTGCCCTACACATATCCAAAAATTAGAATAAAATAATTTTTAGAAAGGTTTTTAGAAGTATCTGATTAGGCGACCCTCAATTCTCTCAAACAGGTCAACTTTTGACCCTAGTCCATTTGCACTATGAATGGATTTAATTTCTACAATTAATCTGATCTGGACAAGTTTCAGTCAAATAAAAATAAACTCATTCAAGATATAAGAATGAGTCAAATCAAATTTGACTTAGTTGTCATGAATTAGAAAGATTATAGAAGGAGAAAATTAGGCTCAATCGTGTGCTAGCATGATTACTTTGAATTTGATTGGATCTAATCCAAATCAATCAAACTAGATTAACTCAATTGATAACATCCAGATCCAAACCCTTGTTTGTGTGACCCAGTTAGATTTTATTTCATATGGTAATGAGATATACTACAATCTCTATCATCGACATCATCGAAATACCTTTCAATGGACCAAAACTTTTCTAATTCATACAATCAAAATGATCGATCATCAAAATCATTCTAATTGCTTCCAAAATTCATAAGTGACACCTAGCAGTATATGGTGGCAACCCATCAGGACTGAAAGCAAACCTCTCGGTGCAGTTACCTATGAATTGGATTCTTCTATCTTGAGCCGCGATAGGATTAGGATTAAGGTGAACTCATCAAACCCAACATCCATCATATGAATTAATCATTTGATTCGAGTCCAATGTGAAATCTTAATAGAAACTCTTTCTATCATCTTCACTCTGCCATGGCCATGGGCTTAAGGACTCAATCTCATGATTATTATAGGGCTACTTTTCATCTACCGAGGTAGATAGATCCTCTATTGGTGCAATCCAATTCCTATAATGAATATGCTATAGCCAACATACACCTCAGAATTTCGTATGGCTAGAAGATTGAGTTATGGTGTAGTCAAACTATAACACCCTCAAGATGAGCTGTTGATGCACCAAGATCAAAGAGTCAGACACACCACTACAGTATTGAGCCAGTCATCGATGAGAAGGTAGACTTCCTTATGACTACTCGAGGTGGTCACGCTCAGTGCTCTTATTCTCTAATGAGTACCTGTACCCTCGCTTCGATGTCTCCACACCATAGATATAAGATATATCTATCTTAAAAAGGTAATCATACACCAACCTTCCGAATCGATCACCATCCTCGTGATGATCCTACGGTCGGAAGCAGTTTATTAGTTAATTATGAAAATTCATGTCTCAAATTTTCAACTCTTGAAAATATGAATTATCATTATCATTAACTCAAAGGATGTAGCATAGACACTTTAAATACACACAATAATAGAAAATAATTCTTTTATTAATTTATAGTCAAAATTATAAAATTGTCCTTAGAAGTATATTACAAGTGTTAGCCAATCTGGCTTCTAGGACACACATCTAACAAGGACTACCCTGGCTAAGGCTTTGCTAAATTGAAATACTATTGAACATAACTCTTGAGTCTTGGAGTGGTCAATCCCATCTTGACTCATGCACCGACTTCTCAAGTACTTGACTGTACCTAAAAATCTTTCATCACTGAATTAGAAATTTAGATAGTCCAGCACCAAAGCATAGTGAGTTGCTTGAAAGTCACCATGGTGATCTTAGGTCGGAGGGACACTTATGTTCATATTTTATTAGAGCAATTTTTGACAATAGAAAAGCTCCAGAGTTGGTCATGTTGAGTGCAGATGTATCCCTACATCTCACCTACATGCCATACCAGTATCTCCACACTCATTGGTTAAGAGGACAACCAACCTATATGGAACACAATGATCTATACTTGATAAACATTCTCATCCTTGATGACAACGTATCAATTGATTGCGATCACATTTAAGGACTAAATAATAAATCCTTCATTATCAATTCTAAATAGTCCTAAGGACTCATCACAACAAATAGAAGTTCATTAGAAGATGAAAGATTTATGATGAAAAAATTAGAATAACTTTTATTCAATTAATAATTCATATATAATTACATTAATTAGCTCAATCATTAATAGGCTAATGATTAGCTTTGGGATACCATTTTCAATACCATGCCCAAAAAGGAGGGGATGCCCAAGAGTTGGGCGCCCCAAGTCTAGCCCAATTTGGAGGTCTCTTGACTAGGTATTTAACCTAAACAAGGACTCCTCCATATCTCTCAATATAAAAAAAAAAAATTAACCTAATTTTTTTTTTAGATTATAGATCTAAGAGAGAGGTCATTGGATGTGGAGAGGCTGGTTGAAGAGAGGTTTAGGCATGGGAATTGTAAAGGCACCAATCAAGATGCTTTAGTGAGAGAAAAAGAGAAGAACAGGGTCTTCTTCTAGGGTTTTCTTTCATCTATTCTTCCATTATTTTTATGATTTTGAGAGGTATCTCAGGTCCAAAATCATCTTTCTTATATTCTAAAAGTTGGAGGATCTAAGTTTCAAAGAAAGAAAGATCCAGATCAATCATCGAAGAAGGATCAGTGCAGTTCTAGCAAACTATGCTAATTTTCGAGCATGGGACTTCTGATTAGCGATCAAGGGCTCATGTGGATAACTTATAGAGGCTGGATGCATGTGCGGCTCAGAATGATAGCCTCAGGTCTAGATCCATGAGTAAGAGAACTCAATTTGCAAAGATATGGATGATACAATCATCTTTCTCCTATCTAGATTTGATCTAGCATAGAATGGTTTTTTTGTTGATATGATCAACATGATTTATTCTTATGTTTTAATTTTTAATTTAATATCATGCTTTAATCATATAATAGGATCTTAGATCTAGAGTTTTTCATGTTTAGTTATGAATTTATATGATTAATTCATGTTTCGACTGCATAGACTTAAAAATGTTTTAAAATCTAACCTTGAAACCCTAGACTAGTTCCTTCAATTGGCATCAGAGCCATGTTATTTTTACATGATTTTATGCATATTTAGATTAATAATTTAGATATGATCTAAATTATAATCTAATATTTAAATTTAAAATTAAAAATTATTTTAGATTGCATGGACTGCTATAAGATTGTCCTGTTTTAGAGTTTACCCCCTACAGTGGAAAGATTGTCTTAGTACGTGCAAATCTAAAATCATGATCATAAAATTTTAAATTATATCTAAAAAATTTATAATATAATTAAAAATATTTTAATCTAACTAAAAGTATTTTAATCTAATTTTTTATCAGCATAAATGTATTAGATTCGATCTAAATCGATTTATGATTGATTGAATTGAAACTATTTCAATTACATGAGCATGTTTAGATTAGATCTAAAAGTAGTCTCATGGTTTATTTAATGGTATATTGATTATGAATCAAACATGCAACTAGTTGGTAGAATCATGTTGTAAAAATATTTTACAAACATGAAATTTTTTTTTGAAATATCGAATCCCAACCCTCAACTTAAAACTTAATTAAGAATTAAGTATGATGAATTAGGCTCCAGAATTATGAATTAAAGATCCTAAGTCATTGATCATAACATTGGATTATTGGGTTAGATGAGTTCAGTCTATTAATTAAATTAGACCTAAGATTAGTTAAAGAATGAACTAAATTAGAGTAATTGATCAAATCTAATTGAATGTTACATTAGATTAGGTCAAGGATTCTTTAGACTCTATTACAATAGTTGTAGTTAGTCAAGCCCATGCCTTTAACGAGGACCAAATGGACTTGACTCATGGCTATGCAGTCGAACCCAAAATTGTTAGATTGATCCAATTAAAACTAATCAACTGGATGGTATCTAAAGTAAGTTTGGCAGTCTAGACCAGTGATTTTTAATTAGGAGCTAGTCGCACTGATTTCGATCTTTGATGAGTTAATGGCATATTCCTTTCACTAATCTTACTTACCTTGCTATCCTAGTGAATTAGGTTTTGATTAGATCACTTGGTGATTTAGGCTCACCCATATCAATTAGGTAAATCAGTGTGACTGATTTAGGTATTCCTAAGGCCAGCTTTAATTAGATCCTTTATGATCTGACTTGGTGAAGTTTGTGAGAGAATTGAAATTAGCTGGTTCTCTTCTCTTTTTCATAAAATCAATAATTAAATTCTCTAAAATTATTAGATTCTTAAAATAAAATAATTATGGTGATAACTAGATCATAGCCTCTCATTAAGTGGATGATAATAGGTCCATTAGTTGGAAAATTATTAGAGGCCCAAAGGCCTGTTGCTTATCAGCTAATGAAATTGTCATTCATAATATGATTTCTTGGCTGCATCTCTCTAAATGGTGGTTAGGTTTACCAACCAAAGATGGGCTTAATCATTTATTGGTTAGATGGATCAAGTATGATCATGTTAATGATTGGACCAAACTGGACCTTTTCAGTGGAGGCCGAAGCCTACTGATTAGAGATTGGGGTAAAATTAAATTACTAAAAATTATTTAGAGAAATAATTAATTATGAACTTATCTTTAGATATACATGGGTTGACCAACCAAAGTTGGACTTGTGTGCAGTCTATGTGAATTCTAGTATCCACTAAGAAATTAAGGTAATTCCTCGAATTGGAGGTAGAGGCTACAAATTTGAATAAAATAGTGGAAGAACCTTTTGATTAAAGTCCAAATTTTTAGATTTAATGAATCAATTACTAATTAGGTTTTGATTTTTTTATGCAGACATGGCCACTTTCATTTCGCTCCGATCATTGTTAGACAATGATAAGCTAGTGGGACCTAACTTTGATAACTAGTACTATAAGTTGAAGATTATTCTGGAGCATAAATGGATCTTATATGTGCTGACAGATCTGGCACCTGAGGAGCCAGCATCCAATGCACGTGGAACAGTCTAATACACTTATCAGAAGTGACTCAATGATCGAACCATGATGCACTGTATCATATTGGCAAGCTCGGATTTTTCTTGCATGAGCAGCTAGGTAGAGATACGATTTTAAACTCATTATCCAAATCTTATCTCCCATTCCTTATTACGGCATGACAAAGCCTGAAATAAACTACCATGGGTTACTGAAGTTACTTCAGAACTTTGAGAAGGATCACTAGTTCCATAAGGAGTCGGTGAACTTAGCAGGAGGGTCTTCTTCTGGTTCTCAATCTTTTAAGAAAAGGAAGAAGAGCAAGAAGAAGAAGAGTAAGAAAGTGAATGTTTAGGCTGAGACATCTGTACAGGACCAAATCAAGAAAGTAAAGCCAATAATAGTCAAGCTAAGCATCTTTTCTGCAAGAAGTGGAGGCACTAGAAGAGGAACTGTCCTCAATACATTACCTTCTACTACAAGAAAATAGGATTTTAGTGATTGAAAAATCGATCGCTAAAAATAAAAAATGGATCATAATAATTTAGCAATCAATTTTGTGATCAAAAATTTTTAGTTGCAAAAAGGCTAGATGGAAATACTTTTTGATCAATTTTTTCGATCGTAAAATCTAGCGATCGATTTATCGATAAAAAAAATATTAAAAATATTAAAATTTTAAAAAAATTAAAAAATTATGATCAATTTTTTAATAAAAAAATTAATTGTTAATTTTCAAAAAAAATATAAAAGATAAATAATCTAATTTCTAAAAAGTAAAACTTTATAAAAAAATTAGTTTCTAATTTCTAAAAAGAAAAATTTATAAAAAAATTATAAATTTTTTTAATTTTTAAATTGGTCAAAAATTTGATCACAAATTTTTTAAAAAAATATTTAAAAAAATTGATCATAAAATTGATTGCTAAATAAATTTAAAAGATATTAAACTAAAAATTTAAATAAGAATCGATTGAAAATTCAATCATAAATTTTTAGAAAATATTTTTTTAAAAAATAATCGATTACAAAATTGATTGCTAAATTAATGAAAAAATATTAAACTAAAAATTTAAATAATAATTGATAAAAAAATTTGATCATAAATTTTTGTAAATATTTTTTTTAAAAAAATCTATTATAAAATCATTCACTTTTTTTTGAATTTTTTATTAATACAATCAGTTGCAAAATCAATCGCTAATTTTATTAAATATTTTTTATTAATAAAATCAATAGCAAAATTGATCGATAATTATTTGTCATTTTTTAAATAAAAAAATAATCATAAAATCGATCGCTATTTATTTTTCATAATATTTAAATTTTTAAAATTGGTTGCAAAATGGATCTTTAATTTTTATTTTATATTTTAAATTTATATTATTTTTATTTTTTATATACATATTTTTTATAAAATATTAAATTATTAATTTTTTTAAATAATTTTTAATATTTTATTATTAATACTTTATTTATTTATTTATTTATTCCATCCTCCTCGCATGCACCTACAGTGCCGCCTCCATCGCCGCCCTCATCCGCCAACGTCGTCGCCCTCCGATCCCCCGGATCCAACCCCATGCACTGCCCCTTGACCACCCGCATCGTCCGTCGTTCGCCAGCCACCTGCACTGCCCCCTGTCCACCCGCATCACCTCCCAACCGCCCGCCCTGCCTCCCAGCCAGCCGCACCGCCCATGCTACCTCTTGGCCACCTGCACCGCCCCCTAAATGCCCATCCTGCCCCTGGGTCACTCGCACCGCCCGTGCTGCCCTCGGACTGCTCGCCCCATCCCCTGGTCACCCACACTGTCCGTGCTACCTCCTGGCCACTTGCACTACCCCTGGCCAACCACCCTACCCTCGGCAGCCCGCATTGCCTACGTCGCTGCCTTACCACCCGCACCATCCCCGGGCCACTGCTCCATGCCTCCAACATGGCCACCCCCACCGCTGCTCCACACTTCCAGCACCACAACCTCCCCCTCCCACTATTGCTTCGTGCCTCTGGCACTACACGTCGATCCTCCGACTTCCTGTGCCACCTCCGTTCGCTCGATGGTGGAGATCGGTGGTAGGTGGTGGCAAGGAGAAGGGGAAGGGGGCCGTCGCAGGTTGGCTGACGGGGGAAGGCAGAAGGGGAGGGGGGGTCACAGGCCAGGGATGGGAGGGGGCCCATCTCGGCAAGCCGGCGATGGGAGGCCATTGCGGGCGATCGTCGAGGAGCGAAAGGGGGGCCATCGTGGGCAGCAACCAGGGAGAGGAGGTGGGGCTGTCGTGGTGGGCTGGTGAGGAGAGGTCATCATGGGCGGTCATCGAGGAGGGGAGGGGGGCCCGTTGTGGTGGGCCAGTTGTGAGGAGGAGAAGATGGGGGTCGGGGGCGACTAGGACGGGGCTAGGGTTGGGGCGGCTTATAAAGTATTTTTTTCTTAAAAAAAAAAAGACAACCATGATCATCCAAAAAAAAAAGCACCAGCTAAAATTTTTTAAAATCTAAATTTATGAATAATTTTTTGATTGAAAAAAAATAAAAAAATTTTATGATAGAAAAATCTATTAGAAAATACCAAAATTAATTTATTTTAATTTAAAACTAATTTAAAAATTTAGTGATCAATTTTATGATTGCAAAATTAGTTTTTCCAACCAATTTTTTGGTCATAAATTTTTTGATCAAAAAGTCGATTGAAAAAAACCAAAATTATTTTTTTAATTTAAAACAATTTAAAGATCAATTTTTTGGTCATAAAATTAATTTTTTTTGACTAATTTTTTGATCATAAATTTTTGATAAAAAAATTAGTTTAAAAATATCAAAATTATTTTTTTTTAATTTAAAATAATTTAAAAATTTAGCAATCAATTTTTTGGTAGCCAAATTAATTTTTTATTAATTTTTCAATCATAAAATTTATGATAAAAAATACCATAATTATTTTTTATTTAAAATAATTAAAAAATTTAATGATCAATTTTTTGATCATAAAATTAATTTTTTTCAACTAATTTTTTGATCATAAATGTATTTTGCAATCAAATATACTTTTTTTTATTTTTTTCTAATTATGGTATAATTTTAGAATTTAAAGCTCATCTTTATCATTCATTATTTAAATAATTATTATTAGAATATCATCATAAAAGACCAGCTCGATTCGGTAGCCCTAGCTATGTCGATCAATAAAATTAAATTTCGACGGCCACGAATGATCATATGATGATCTAATAGATAGAGACCCCCAATGGATTTGAAAACTTACAATGATGATCTCGGTGATATTTATAGTACATTATCAAAATTTTACTTCAATTGGACATCATGGTTAATTTAGCATGGAATGATTTGGATTATTAAATAAAAAATGAGCGATCAAAAGATCAAATAGCATTTGATTATAAGATAATTTTTTAGATAAATGATCTTTGTAACTACTTTGATCGTTTGTATGGTGGTGATCGTAAAATTCAAATCGTGCATATATGAATGATCTAAAATTATATGTTTTTTGATACTTATTCTTAAAATTCTTAAGTAATTATACTTGTGCTTTTGTAAAATCTATTTAACATCAATGGTTCATATATGCATGGTTTGAATTTTACGATCATCACTATATAAATGATTAAAATAGTAGCAAAGATCATTTATCTAAAAAATTATCTTACAATCAGATGTCATTTGGGCTTTTGAGCATATATTTTTTATTTAACAATCCAAATCATCCGGTGCTAAAGTAACCATGATAATGATGTTTGATTGAAGTAAAATTTTGATAGTATACTACAAATATCATCGAGATCATTATTATAAGTTTTTGAATCCATCGGTGGTCTCTATCTATCGAATCAGCATACGGTTATTCATGGTTGTCAGAATCAAATTTTATCGATTGACATAGCTAGGGATACTGAATCGAGCCAATCTTTTGTGATGAAGCTCTAATGAAAACTATTTAGATAATGAATGGTAAAGATGAGCTTTAAATTTTAAAACTATATCATATTCAGAGAAAAATAAAAAAATATATTTGATTGCAAAATATATTTGTGATTGAAAAATCGATCAACAAAAATTAATTTTATGACCAAAAATTTGATCTTTAAAATTTTAAACTATTTTTAATAAAAAATTAATTTTAAAATTTTTTAATTAATTTTTTGATCAAAATTTTTTTAAAATTATTTTAAATTTAAAAATAATTTTGCATTTTTTGATCAATTTTTTGATAAAAAAATTAATTTTGTAACCAAAAAATAGATCAAAATTTTTTTTGAATTATTGTAAAATAAAAAAATTAATTTTGGTTTTTTTTATTGATTTTTGGTCAAAAATTTTTTGATAAAAAAATTAATTTTATGATAAAAAAATTGATCAAAATTTTTTTAATTATTTTAAATAAAAAAAATAATTTTATTATTTTTGATTAATTTTTTGGTTAGAAATTTTTTGATAAATTTTTTGGTCCAAAAAATTAATTTTTGATCAAAAAATTGATTAGAATTTTTTTTGAATTATTTTAATTTAAAAAAATAATTTTGCTATTTTTTGATCGATTTTTTAGTCAAATAATTTTTAACTTATTTTTTGATCAAAAAAAATTTCTGACAAAAAAATGGTCAAAATTTTTTTAAAATTATTTTAAATTTAAAAAAATTTAAATTTTTTGATTAATTTTTTGATCAAAAATTTTTTGATTGATTTTTTGATCAAAAATTTTTTGATTGATTTTTTTTGTCAAACATGCATATTCATTATGAATCAAACATGCAACTGGTTGGTAGAGCCATGTTGTAAAAATATTTTATAAATATAAAAATTATTTTTAAAATATCGAACCGCAATCTTTAGCCCAAAACTTAATTAAGAATTAAGTATGATGAATTAGGCTATAAAGTTATAAATTAAAGATCCTAAGTCATTGATCATAACATTGGATTATTGGGTTAGATGAATTAGGTTCATTAATTGGGTTAGACCTAAGATTAGCTAAAGAATGGACTAAATTAGAGTAATTGATTAAATCTAATCAAATGTTGAATTAGATTAGATCAAGGACTCTTTAGACTCTATTACAATAGTTATAGTTTGTCAATTCCATGCCTTTAATGAGAATCAAGTGGACTTGATTCATGGCTATGTGGTCAAACCCAAAATTGCTAGGTTGATCCAATTCAAACTAATGAACTGGATGGTGCCTAAGATAAGTTTGCTAGTCTAGACCAGTGGTTTTTAATTGGGAGCTAGTCGCACAGAGTTCGATTTTTGATGAGTTAATGGCATATTTCTTTCACTGATCTTACTTATCTGGGTATCCTGGTGAATTAGGTTTTGATTAGATCACTTGGTGATTTAGGCTCATCCATGTCAATTAGGTAAATCAGTGTGATTGATTTAGGTGCTCCTAATGCCAGCTTTAATTAGATCTTTTATGATCTGACTTGGTGAAGTCAGTGGGAGGATCGAAATTGGCTGGTTCTCTTCTTTCTTTCTTAAAATTAATTAATTAAATGCTTCAAAATTATTAGGTCCTTAAACTAAAATAGTTATAGTGATAACTAGATCATAGCCTTCTATTAAGTGGATGATGATGGGTCCATTAGTTGGATAGTCATTGGAGGCCTAAAGATCTGGTGCTTATCGACTAATAGAATTATCATTTATAATATGATTTCTTGGCCGCATCTCTCTAAATGGTGCTTAGGTTGACCAACCAAAAGTTGGACTTAATCATTCATTAGTTAGATGGACCAAGTATGGTCATGTTAATGGTTGGTCCTAACCGGATCTTTTTAGTGGAGGCCAAAATCTACTGATTATGAATGGGGAAAAAATTAAGTTACTAGAAATTGTTTAGAGAAGTAATTGATGATGAACCTATCCTTAGATATACATGGGATGACCAATCAAAGTCGGGCTTGTGTGTAGTCTTTGTAGATTCTAGTACCCACTAAGGAATTAAGATAATTTCTCGAATTGGAGGTAGAGACTACTAATTCGAGTAAAATAGTGGGAGAACCTTTTGATTAAAGTCCAAATCTTTAGGTTTAATGAATCAATTACTAATTAGATTTTGATTTTTCTTTGTGCAAACATGACCACTTCACTTTTGCTTCGATCATTGTTAGACAATGATAAGCTGGTGGGATCCAAATCGAAATAGGCTGCCAATAGCAAGCAATGTGCGGATGGATTTTAGATAGCTACTGGTGAAAGGTATCACACTGAATTAGTCATGCTTTACATGACTATACCTTTTCACTAATCTAAGCCTTGAATGTTCCAACTTCTCATCTATGACCAATCTTTTCTTTGTAGATCCATTTCCACCCAATAGGTTACTATACCTTTCTAGTGGTTATCAAGTTCCAGACTTGGTTTTGAGTGCATCGGATGCAATTTTGACTTCATTGCCTCTAACCATTTCTCGAGCAATATCTTGATATTGCCTCATTATAGGTTTTTGGATCATCACATGAAACCCCATTACTATGAGGAATATTATCCTCTACATCCTCTAAAATAGTAACTTAAGACATCTCAGGAGGCGGAAACTTCTTTTCGATCTATGAGTGGAGGAGGTGGTGATTGGAATTGGCTTACCCCTGATTGGTTTCATTTTGGTCCGTAGCTCGTGCTTTATAGAGAGTTTCTCATCGAGGCTGTGGATCTCTTTCCTATGCCATATCTTGAATAAACTTATTTTCAAAGAAAGATGTGCGCATGTCGACCACAATCACATTATGAACATTCTGAATGTAGATATATCTTAATGATTCTTTAGGATCATCTATTGAATCAGCTCTAAAGGATCTCTAAAGCTCTAAGTTATCTGCTTGTTTGTCTTTTTGACTTGACGGAAACCCCAAATTCTGAGATGGATCAGACTTTGATTTCTTACCTTATGCATATCTCATATGGTATGGTAGGAACGGTGTTTAGAGGAAACCCCTATTAGTAAGCTATATTGGCAGTTAAAAACAGTATCCCCAAAAAAAAATTAGAAAGGTCTGAAGCTCATGGAATCGGACCATATCTAATAGGGTCCGATTTCTCCATTCTGAACCCCGTTGAGTTGAGGTGTCCCTGGTGGAGTCCAATTGAGAGACTATGCCATTTTCTTGAGATAGTCCAGAGAGTTTTCGACTTAAGGTATTCACCTCCTTGATCTTTGATCGAAGAATCTTAATAAATTTTTTAAATTTGCTTTCTACTTCATGTCTGAATTTCTTGAACTTTTCAAATGCTTCATGATTGTGTCTCATAAAAGAACACATACCTATACCTAGATAAATCATCGATAAAGGTTATGAAGTAGACTAAGTTGCCTCTAACCGCCACATCAAATGGGCCGCACACATTAGTTGTCTAGGGTAAAGATCCGTGGCCCTTTTCCCAGTCCTACGAAGGGAGCTTAGTCATTTTGCCATGAAGATAGGTTTCACAAATTGGAGTATGACTCGAAAGTCAACGACCAATAGCCTGATTTCTTCAATTTGTTAAACCCTATCTTCTACTATATGACTAAATCTTTAGGTGCCATAGATACCTATCGTTTGGACTATCCCTAGGTTGTTTTGATTTTATGGCATTCACATTTCACTCGAAATTAAAAACAAATACATCAACATGTAACTGATAAAGACCGTTAATAAGAAAACCATTTGAAATTTTATTTCTTTTATAAAGAATGTTACAATGGTCCTTAAGAAAACTAATTACATAGCCTTCTAATGCAAGGCAAGAAATAGAAATTAAATTCCTGCTTGCTGCAGGCATATAATAACAGTCTTTTAATACTAAGTCTAAACTAGATGGTAGTCGAAGAGGGTATGTTCCCATGGCCATGATAGTAACTCTTGCTCCATTTTTGATGTGCAGGATCATCTCACCCTATCTCAGCCTCCTATTATCCTCAAGACCCTGTATAGAAGTGCACAAGTGAGCACTAGAACTAGAGTCGAGCATCCAACTGGATGCAGAAGAAATCGTAAGGTTAAACTCAATAATGAGCATACCTCCTGAAGGACCCACCTCCTTCTTTAGGGTGGCTAGGTAAGTAGGGCAGTTCCACTTTCAGTGGCCGTCATTATTGCAATGAAAATACTTTTCTTTATCAGCAACCTTCTTCTTCAGCTCTGTCTTTTTCTTCTTTCCTCCTTCCACCTTCTGCTTTTTCACAGACCTTTTCTTCTTTCCAAAAGACTTTGTCTTGGAAGAAGTCCATTCCATAGCAAGTACTGAGCCTTTAGAATCTTTCATTGAAAGCTCAGCGGTAACCAGCATGTTCATAAATTTGGCCAAGGAGTTTTGAAGTCTATGCATATGGTAGTTCATGATGAACTATCCATACGCATCAATCATGGATTGTAGAATTATATCATTCTACAGATCTAAGTCCAACCTCACTCCTGGCTTCTCAAGCTCTTTCAAGTCCTTGATCATCATTAGAGAATGATCTTGGACTGACTGCCCATCATGCATCTTAGCCTTGAACAGTCGTTTAGTAACTTGGTACTTGGCTGCGCGACTCTGTTCACCAAACATCTTCTGTAGGTGAGCCAATATTTGGCGAGCAATCCTGATATCTTCATGTTGGCGCTGAAGTTCATTAGACATCGAGCCCAACATGTAGTATTTGGACTTGTTATCATCGTTTGTCCACTTATCCATAAAATGCTCTCTGCTCAGGCAGATGGACGAGCTGGTAACGAGTGGGGGAGTCCTGATTTAGTACAGAGGTTAACTTCTCAGAACTCAAATGATTTGAAGTTCCAGAGCCAATCCTTATAATTTAGTTCGATCAGTCTATGGGTGTCCAGAATTCGTGCTAATGGGTTGGATGCAGACATTTTTCTGTAGAGAGTCCAAGTTTCTAGTTAGATATTATAATTAAGACTTAACCAATTTGTTTAGAGATTTTATTCTTAAATAACTTAGCTTTCACTATTTTCTCGGATCCCTACACTCCCTCTATAGAGATGCAAAAATTTCCATGATTACTGATTTTTAGTGGGTGGTGCGGTCCCACCAACTGACTCATCACCTCACCTAACAATTATTGGTGATGGATTAGACAATGAGTGAACAACTCTTGTTCAATGATTCTCTAATCATGGTACATCCAAACTTGGTCTATAATTCATAAATCTCACCATGTCCGAAATATTGATCCACTCCTTAGTTAAGTCAGACCCACCATTTGCACAGATTGGATTTCTAATTGAGTCTCTCACCATATCCAAAATATTGAACCCAATCCATCCTCCAGCCTGTAGCATCCAATGCCTAATAGATATGGTTGCATCTTTCCAATGCAATTAAGCCACTATAACCAATCGAGAACAATCAACCCCGAAAAGGGCTCGCACATCTACAATGGTGGAAGACCTTAGACTTAATCTTTTCTTAGGGAGATTTGATTTAAGTCTCATTAAACTAGACTTGACATAGTCATAACCATTATGACTAACCTAGTGGCATGGGTTAGCTCTGATTATTGATCATCTTAGATCAGAACTGAGTCAACAAACATGGCCAGATAAGTGAGACCGGTGGAAGGGATATGCCATTAACTCGACAAGAATACATTCAAGTCGAGTAGCTTCCAATTAAAAACCAGTCGGTCGTATCTGCCAAACTTACCTTAGACACCAAATTATTGAGCCAGAACCAATCGGATTAGCCTATAATTCAGACTCTAAGCACTGAGCCTAATTAGGTTTTAGCTGATCGATCATCACATACTCGATCTTGACCCAACTTAATTCCTATTAGGCTGGTCAATTTAAGCATTGTTGATCCCATCTACCAACTCTTCATTCGGTTTGATCAACTGCTAGACCTAATTAAGCTAACCAAGCCCGAACCCAATTTTATGAACATGTCTTAGATCTAAAAATTCTCAATTTTAGACCTAATATATTTCATAATCTTAATTCTCAATTAAGTTTAGGGTTCAAAAATAAAACATGCAAATAAGATCCTAGGATTTCAGGATCTAGAGTTTTGCAGAAAGTAAGTTTTCAATTTCTAATTAAGGACAAACGCACAGCACCCCTACACATCATAAGAATACCCTGAATGGGATGAGAGGGTCTTTAAACCCTACTTTATTCTTATGATTGGAAGGCTAAGGGGAACGCCTTAATTAGAAATACAACTAATCTACAAAAACTAATTAGATCTAAGCATATATCTTATATAAGAAAATTGATCTAATTAAAACATGTTTTGCATACATCTCATGTATCATGCATGCATGTTTTTCAGATCTAAATTATCTCATAATCATCTAAAAAATTAAATTTAAATTTGATCGTATCAAATAAAATTTAATCTAAATTCTTTTGTAGAACTATTCTACAACTAGTCTAAACATCCAACTATCATAACTGATATGAACAAATTAAATTTAATTTATTTTTTATTTTTAGATCTGACTATAACATTTATAAAATCAAAAAATAAAAAATAAATAGAACTAAAAATTATATTTAATCAAATAAAAATTATGATACTAGACTACACATAGAATAATTCTATTCCTAGTCTAGTTATGTATCTCATATATATTAGATCTAGATTAATTAATTTTAATTTTCTAATTTTCTAATTTTAGATCTAATCACATCTCATGTGATATCTAAAATTACTAATTTATTAGATTAAATTAGATCTAAATAAATTTTATAAGAACCTGGCTCTGATACCAGTTGAAGGAGAAATCTTGATTTTTCAGGATCAGGTTCGTTCAGATCTGATTGAATCGAAAGGCATATTTCAAAAATTTTTTCATAGATCCTAATTAGATCTGACATTTTTCAGATCTAATTTTATGATCTGATAAATAAAAAATTAAATTAAATTAAATCTAAATTAGTTTTATCTTAATATGGGTAATCCGATTATCCGTTGATGATCTTGCTGATTGCTTGAGGTTTTGGATCTAGCCATGTAAGTACCTGACCTCTATCGGTATCTACTCGGGCTGGATCTGGAGATCTTCTTCTTCTTTTTTTTTCCTCCAAAAATTAGATCTAGATCTAATTTGGAGGATCTTCGAAACTCCTTTTGAAGATCAATAGTCGTTTCTGCAGCAGTGCTGCCTTCTTCCTTTCTCGTCAGCCTTTTCTTGCCTGAATCACACTAATCTGAAGCCCAACTATCCTTGGGCATGGAGAGGAGAGAGATGGCTTGAAGGTGGCATGGAGAAGAGAGAGGGATAGCCTTAGGGCATGGCTAGGAGAGAAGTCACTCAAAAGTGGGTGTAGACAGGTCTTTATATAGACCCTACTGCGCCATGCAGTGCCACATCACCCCGGTCAATCACATTGCTTCATTTAATTAGATCTAAATTTGATTGATGGGATAACATCACCTGATCCAATCAGATGAGAGACCCATAGATTCATCCTAAGGTGGCACCTAAGACTGGTCAAAGTCTATAGGTGAGGGTCACCTAGTTTGAATCCAAAATGCAACCTGGAGTCCCATCCATATGGGACTCCAGGCGTCCCTATCCATGGGTGCACGCCATCCTGGGCATGCAGTCCCTTCTTTCTATTTTTTAGGTAAGAGACAAGCCCCTATCTGCTCTTCAATAAGTGCATGACATATGAGCAGATGTCTAAGGGTCAAAGGTCAATGTTTGACCAAAGTCAAAGGACAAGAATTAGCATGTGATGGAAAATGGCAGGTGTTATCTTAAATTTATCTCATAAATTAAGACAACCCTTTTATGACTTGGACAAGCTCCAGTCAGACCAGGTAAAGGTATCTAAGTGAGCACAAACTTATTTGGCTCAATCTAGACAACTTTTAATGATAGAGAAAGGAGAACGTTAGGCTCAATCGTGTGCTAGCATGATTTTCTTGAATCTAATTGAATCTAATTCAAATCAATTGAACTGGGTTAGTCCAATTGATGATATCCAGATCTAAACCCTTATTTGTGTGACCCAGCTAGGTTCAGTTCTGTATGGTAATGGGATATGTCATGATCTCTATCATCGACATCATCGAAACTCCTTTCGATGGATCAGAACTTTTTTGATTCAGACAACTAGAATGATCAATCATCTAAATTATTCTAATTGCTTCCAAAATCCACCAGTGACACCTAACAGTATATGGTAGCAACCCATCAAAACTAAAAATGAATCTCTCGATGTAGCTACTTGTGTGATTAAGTTCTTCTATCTTGAGCTCCGATTAGATTAGGGTTAAGGTGAACTCGTCAAACCCTAATTTCTATCATATGATTTAATCATTTGATTCAAGTCCGATGTGAAAATATTAATAGAAACTCTTTCTATTATTTCACTCTCTACCATGGCCATAGGCTTATAGACTTGATTCTCATGACCATCATAAGGCTGCTCCTCATCCACCGAGGTAGAGAGATTCTATCTTGGTGCAATCCAATTCCTACAATGAACATGCTATAGCCAACATATACCTCAGGGTTCGGAATGGCTAGGAGATCGAGTCATCATGTAGTCAAACTATAACACCCTCAAGATGAACTACCGATGCACCTTAGATCAAAGAACCAGACATACCACTGCAGCTTCAAGTCAATCATCAACGAGAAGGTAGACATTCTTATGACTACTCGAGGTGGTCACGCTTAATGCTCTCGTTCTCTAATGAGTACCTATACTCTCGCTCTGATGTCTCTACACCATAGACTCAAGACTCATCTACTATAAAGAAGCGATTGTACACTAACCTTTTGGATCAATCATTATCCTCATGATGATCCTATGATCAGGAGCATTTTATGAGTTAATAATGAAAATTCTTGTCTTAAATTTTTAACTCTTGAAAATAAGAATTATTATTACCATTAACTCAAGGGATGTATCACAGACACTAAATATATATATGTGATAGAAAATAACCCATTTTATTATTTATAGTCAAAATTATAGTTTTGCTCCTAGAAATGTATTATAAATGTCAACCAATTCTGGCTTCTAAGGCATACATATCTAACATTGATGATATCCAAATCCAAACCCTAGTTTGTGTGATCCAGTTAGGTTCAGTTCTGTATGGTAATGGAATATGTCATGATCTCCATCATCAACATCATCGAAATTTCTTTCGATGGATTAGAACTCTTCTGATTCAAATAACTAGAATGATCGATCATCTAAATCATTATAATTGCTCCCAAAATCCACCAGTGACACCTAGCAGTATATGGTGGCAACCCATCAAAACTAAAAATGAACCTCTCGGTGTAGCTACTTGTGTGATTAAGTTCTTCTATCTTGAGCTCCAATCAGATTCAGGATAAGGTGAACTTGTCAAACCCTAATTTCTATCATATGATTTAATCATTTGATTCAAGTCTAACGTGAAAACCTTAATAGAAACTCTTTTTATTATTTCACTCTCTGCCATGGCTATGGACTTATGAACTTGATTCTCAAGATCATCATACGGCTGCTCCTCATCCACCAAGGTAGATAGATTCCATCTTGGTGCAATCCAATTCCTACAATGAACATGCTATAGCCAACATACACCTCAGGGTTCCAAATGGCTACAAGACTGAGTCATGGTGTAGTCAAACTATACACCCTCAAGGTTGAACTGCCGATGCACCTTAGATCAAAGAATCAGACACACCACTGTAGCTTTGAGTCAGTCATCGATGAGAAGGTAGACTTCCTTATGACTACTCGAGGTGGTCACACTCAGTGCCCTTATTCTCTAACGAGTACCTGTACTCTCGCTCAGGTGTCTCTACACCATAGACTCAAGACTCATCTACTATAAAAAAGCGATTGTACACTAACCTTCCGAATTAATAACCATCCTCATGATGATCCTACGGTTAGGAGCATTTTAAGAGTTAATAATGAAAATTCTTGTCTTAAATTTCAACTCTTGAAAATAGATTATCAGTACCAATTACTCAAGAGATGTATCATAGACACTAAATACATATTTATGATAGAAAATAATTCATTTTATTATTTATAGTAGCAAAAATTATAAATTTTGCTCCTAAGAGTGATTTATAAGTGTCAACCAATTTCTGGCTTCTAGGACACACTTACATAACTACCTTAGTGGCACTCTCACCTATTCTAGTAAAAGATGACTTGTGCAATTATTTTTCAAAAGTCAAGATCATCCGAGAGTGCACTTAAATGAATTACAAATAATATATCGATTTTATAAAAATTTCTCTTAAAGTCACATGTTAGTCCTATTCTTATTATATGACTCTATGCCTATAGTGCCATAAGTATATATCGATGAATTACACTATCAATTTAGAATGCTTGCTAATGGAATAGACTCAATTAACAGAATTGTAGATAACACATATAATATCAAAATTATATGTCAGAGAAATATAGTCAACACACAATCATAATGACCATTACAAAACTCTTTCTTATTAAAATTTTATAATTATCTTTGGCCAAAAGAGCCATATGAAAATGACATTCAACAAAAAGAAAATTAGGACGAAAGTGACAATCACATTAAAAATAATATGTAGAACTCAAATACAATTCAATAATCTAATGCTAGAGAACTGAAACTGGTCTCCATCCAACAATTCAGGAACCTCTCATCTTTACTCAGATCTCCTACTGAAATCTGCAACCCCTGTATAGAATGCAAATAGTAAGAGCTACACAGAATGTCTAAATACCGATCATATAAACAGTAATTAATCACAAATAGAAAAAAATATAAGGAATATCATATAAAATACATATCACACGACATAACTTGCTCTCTCTTGGTCTATTGAATAGGGGAGGCAATGTATGAAGACAGTTCCTCTTTCAGGCCCCCACTTCTTGCAGAAGAAGTACTCACTGACTTAATATCGAACGACTTTACTTCTTAGTCTAGCTCTCCAGAGAAAAATGTCCCAGCTCTGAACATGCACTTCTTACTCTTCTTCTTCTTATTCTTCTTTCTAATTATATAAAGGAAATCAAGACACCGAAGCAGATCCTCCACAAGTCATCGACTTCTCAGGACTGGTGATCCTTCTCAAAATTTGAAGTAATCTAATAACCGTCCGGTAGTTTACTTCCAAGCTTGTCATTTTATAATAACTGAGGAATGGAAGATAAAATTTGGGCAACAAAGTTTAAAAATGCATCCTTCCCTAACTACTATGCACAAAAAAAATCAAGCTTGCTCAAATGCTCATCAGTTCGATCAATAAATATCAGTAACAATGAATATGAACTAGATGCTCCATCCCTCAATACCACTGTACAATATCAATAATTTGAGAGCACAACAGTTTTGTACTACTTCAAGTCATCGACTGTGCAAATAGACTCATTCATATCACTTGAATCAGTCTTCTGACTTGAGCAGTACTCGAATTCTAAGACTAAATCCCATCGCTCATGGCTCCAGCAGATACAATGCATCATGATTCGATTCATTTGAAACCACATTTGATAAGTGTCTCTAAACTCCTGTTCCATGTGCACTTGGGTGTTTGGCTCCCTCAGTGCTGATCTGTTAGCAAACATACAAGATACCCTTCATGCTTCAGGATACTCTTCAAGCTTATGGTACCAATTTACCAAAAGT
>QRFJ01001789.1:0-40091 GCA_006176705.1 Cocos nucifera
TTAGGTTTAGTTCTATATGGTAATGGGATATGTCATGATCTCTATCATCGACATCATCGAAACTCCTTTCGATGGATCAGAACTCTTCTGATTCGAACAGCTTGAATGATCGATCATCTAAATCATTCTAATTGCTCCCAAAATCCACCAGTGACACCTAGCAGTATATGGTGGCAACCCATCAGAGCTGAATGCGAACCTCTTGGTGCAGCTACCTATGTGATTAAGTTCTTCTATCTTGAGCCTCGATCAGATTAGGGTTAAGGTGAACTCGTCAAACCCTAGTTTCTGTCATATGATGTAATCATTCGATTGAAGTCCGATGTGAAAACCTAAATAGAAACTCTTTCTATTATTTCACTCTGCCATGGCCATGGGCTTCTGTTCCTACAGTGAACATGCTATAGCCAACATACACCTCAGGGTTTCGGATGGCTAGGAGACCGAGTTATGGCGTAGTCAAACTATAACACCCTTAAGGTAAACTATCGATGCACCTCAGGTCAAAAAACCAGACACACCACTGCAGCATCGAGTCAGTCATTGACAAGAAGGTAGACTTCCTAATGACTACTCGAGGTGGTCACGCTCAGTGCCCTCGTTCTCTAACGAGTACCTGTACTCTCGCTCCGGTGTCTCCACACCGTAGACTCAAGACTCATCTACTAAAGAGAAGCGATTGTACACCAACCTTCCGGATCAATCACCATTCCTCGTGATGATCCTATGGTCGGAAGCATTTTATGAGTTAATAATGATTATTCATGTCTTAAATTTTCAACTCTTGAAAATATGAATTATCATTACCATTAACTCAAAGGATGTATCACAGATACTAAATACACATATGTGATAAAAAATAATCCATTTTATTGATTATAGTCAAAATTATAATTTTGCCCCTAGAAGTATATTACAAGTATCAGCCAATTTTGGCTTCTAGGGCACATATATCTAACATAAGGAGCATGCATCTCAGGCCTAGCAGTGCGCAGACCAAGCCCAGTAGCATGCAGACCAGCTATAGAGCGTCATGTCCCTTATGGTCTCATAGCTCTCCACTCATCTTGGAGCTGATTTTTTCGAGCATTTGGGATATGTTGGCTGATGTTCCAGATCCTCCAGCTTTAGCTCCAAGCCCCTCCAACTTCTACTACAACTCCTCCAAGTGATGACGAGAGATGCTTGGAGAGGATGATTTTTTAATTTAGAAGATTTTTAATGTATTTTATTTTTATTTAAAAAATATTATAATATAATTTAAGTAATATAATTTAAGCTTTATATGAAATTTTTGAATCTTTCAAGTTTTAATTTGAATAATATATATTGAACTACATCTATCAGGTAAAAAAAGGCAAAAAATTGCAGATTTATTTATTTATTTATTTTTCAAAGGCCTATGGCAGTAGTTAAAAATTGCTGTCATAGCCATGCCAATCGCTGTCATAAGTTCATATCAACCACTGCTAATCTTATGGCGGTGGTTTTGAAATTGTTGCTATAGAGATCTATAGCAGTGGTTCCTAAACCACTGCTATAAACCTCTATAGCAGCGGTCTTGTAACCGCTGCTATCTATGTCTATAGTAGTGGTTATATGTAACCGCTGCTATAAAATTGTTGCTATTGATTCTATGGCAGCGGTTTTGAAATTGCTGCTATAGAGATCTATAGCAGTGGTTCCTAAACCACTGCTATAAACCTCTATAGCAGCGGTCTTGTAACCGCTGCTATCTATGTCTATAGTGGTGGTTATGTAACCGCTGCTATATATCAGTGGTTACTAACTGTTGTTGTAGATTTCTACAGTAGTTGTTTCAAAACTGCTACTATAGATATTCTATAGCAACAGTTCCAAAATCACTGTCATAGATCAGATTATAGTAGCAGTTATGATAATCGCTGCAGAAACAAATCCTATAGACCTATGGCGATGGCGACAGTGGCAGCGGTTACTTAATCGCTGTCGTAGGCTATGGCAGCGATTTTTTGGACTATGACAGTGGTCCTATTTTTATAGTAGTGAAACTTAAATCAACAAAAGCTTAATTGACTATGAATATCTTTGATTGCAAAAATTGCAAATGAAACTAATTTTTGACATTTCCTCCTAAGATGCTAAATTATCAAAATTCTTCTAAAAATTTGCATGAAATAAGTACTTAAAGATAAGATACTCAATCATAAAACTCAAATGCTTTATGTTACATTGCATTTTAGTTTGCCCCTATGAGAAATTCCTTAGTTGAAACTAACCATATAGAGCTTATATCCAAGATTCTCTTTTCTTGATTACCTCAAATTTAATTGATTATCTTCTCTAACTGACCATATTTTTGATTCTCCAATTTGATTTTAAAATCATTTTTTTCCCAACTTGATTGCATATCAATTCCATCTCAATTTGAGCGAATTCCCATGATTTGAAACTCCTTTGAACTATTTCTACATCAAGGAGTTGACTCAAAATTTAGTGTTGACTTGTAGACCTGAAATGTTTACTGAAAATAGTTCTATAAGGAGTCAACCCTTGTTGTGGATATCAACTTGCTCTGATACCAAACTGTTGAGATATCAGCTACTCCTGATACTGCTTGTTAAGAATCTAGTACCAATATTATTATGACAGAAAGAAGGATGAAATAAAATAAGAAAACAATCAAGTACGTGGATCAGCCTAAAGGCTCACCTCCTACGGAGCATACAAAAGCTTCACTATGAAAGAAAAAAATAAGTACAAGAGAAGAACATTCACTCCTAACTCACCGTACACAAATCTCTCTCAACTAGAAGCCACCCTCACAAAGCTTTCTCAGAATTCCCAGGAGACCCACAGAAGCTATAAGATGCTCTGTCCTCACAGCTTCCCCGGATGATATGCACCTATTTCCTTTCTCTCTCACGGGCTGCATGTACTCGACACTCTACCAAGCTCCTCTCGGTGGCTGCCTGAGCCTCTCTACATGCCTCTCACACCATACATGCGATCTTTTTTGCTCCATAGCACCTCAGCCTTTTAAATAGGATGAGAATCCTCTTCTCAGCAGTTCATAGGGGTCCTAATAGGGCTCGTTCTCATAATATGAGTCGAACATGTCCTTGATGGAGTCTTGAAATATTTTCCGACCTTCAAATCATGACCTCAACCCTCCATGGCCACTGGATCCTGTGGTCCATGCACAACTCTCGTAGACCCCTTGGATTAATCACAATCCGAGTTCAAATAGAAAAAAGATCCCATCATGTTCTATTCATCTCCATCGAGCTGGCTCGACTGCATCTCGCCAGACTCCTACTGTCTATCTGACTGAGAGAGCTAGCTCGACTATGGTTCAAGCCGGCTCAACCACGTATCAGAGCTGGCCTGATTGCTGTGCTGAAAACTGATTCTCTTCTTGTAGTGGATCGAATTTGAGGCATCAAATCCTAACAATCTCCACCTTGACTCGACATTCGGCCTCCACCTGATTTTGAGAGCTTGTGATCCATCTCGCCTCCATACCCTGGAACATGCTTGCTGATCTTGGATGGCAAATGTGGGAGTCGAGCCAGGTCACACAATCCCACCTCAGTCATGGGCTATGTCCACTTTGACCAAAGATCAGCTTGGGGAATCCTCCTGTGGTAATAGGAACTTCACTCTGCGACGTCACCTCTCATCCTTCTGAGTCTCCCATCTCGTGCCCGATCCATCTCCACCTGGAGCTCGACCTTGCACTGGGCTCCCTCTGGCTCCTGAATCTCCACCTCGCATTGGGCTTTCTGTCATATAGTAATGACCTCTTGTCTTCTTCTTCTCCTCCAACATCATTCTATCGTCGTGCATGATCTTCAGGATTCCATCACCACCTGTAGCTATTTAAATCCAGTATGCTCAGTGAGATAAGATTCCACCTAAAATTGGGTATGTATCGGAGCTCCCCCAATCTCCTCACTGCACCATCATGTGTCTTCTAACTGATCGTCCTCGATGCCTCTGATCGCACAGCTCAATCCATCCGATAGATAAACAATGCCATCACTGCTCTCTAAAACTGCTCCTTTCTGTAACAAACATGATATGTGCATGTAAAATCTAAAATTTACTGCTAGAAAGAACTAGATACCTCATTAGATATCTTCAGGACATTATCCTCTAACTCGCTACTAACCATCGCTGCAGTAGCCCTCATTCGATCCTTGAGTTGTGGGCAATCCTTGACTCAATGCGCTAACTCGTTCACACCTTAGCATTTGATCTTGCTAGGATCCCTTGTCTTGGACCTAGATTATCCTCCTCACGATCTTTTATCGCTCCGTTCTACTGTCTCCTGCTCAAGCTAAGCTGCCGCCATCTGAGCTCGAAGATGGATTTTTTCTTCTGAGAATCTCGTTCTAGAGTATCGCTAAAGTGACCTCATCCATCTTGATGGTGCTCTTTTCCACTAGAAGAGCAGGCACCATGGACTCATATGAAGGGGGGAGCGATGCTAGCAAGACCAACGCTCTGATCTTCTTCTTACCTTTTTCACCAATGCTGAGGAGGTCGGTGAGGATCTTTTGAAAGTTGGATAGATGCTCCCACATGCTCTAGCCTTCATCCATCCACAGCTGGTAGAACTACTTCATGAATAGCATATTAGTAAGTTACTTTGCCATGTACAACTCCTCAAGCTTCGACTACAGCATCGTCGAAAAAGTCTCACCAAGCACATGGATCATTACATCATCTACTAGGTACAAGCGAATTGTGCTAAACGCCTGCATCTGGATCTGCTTCCTATAGTGGCTGGCATCTCGTTATATAAGAGAGCGTCGATCAACCCATGTTGGATGAGGACATCCTTTACCCTTGCATGGCACAAGAAAAAATTATCTTTCCCATCGAACCTATTGATCTCCATCTTGATTGTGCTTGTCTTCTCCATATTCTTCAATCTTTATCCACTGCTACAATCTATGCTTCAGTACTATCTAGCACAAATGCCAATTATTATGGTATCAACTTGCTCTGATACCAAACTATTGGGATATCAGCTACTCTTATACTGCTTGTTAAGGATCTAGTACCAAATTATTATGATAGAAAATAGAAAGAAATAAAATAAGAAAATAATCAAGTTTGTGGAACAACCTAAAGGCTCGCCTCTATGCGGCATGCAAAGCTTCACTATGAAAGAAAAAAAATAGGTATAGGAGGAGAACACCCACTCTCAACTCACCGTACATAAATTCCTCTCAACTAGAAACAACCCTTACAAAAACTCTCTCAAAATTCCAAGAAGACCCACGGAAGCTACAAGATGCTCTGTGCCCTCATAGCCTCCTCGCTGGATGCTATGCACCTATTGCTTCTCTCTCTCATGGGCTGCATGTACTCGACGCTTCTGCCAAGCTCCTCTCGATGTCTACTTGAGCCTCTCTACGTGCCTCTCACACCAATGCATCACCTTTTTTGCTCCACAGCATCTCAGTCCTTTAAATAGGATGAGAATCCTCTTCTCAACAGTTCATAGGAGTCCTAATAGGGCTCATTCTCCTAATATGAGTCGAACATATCCTTGATGGAGTCTTGGAATGTTTTTCATTCTTCAGATCATTGACCACAACCCTTGATGGCCATCGGATCCTGTGGTCAATGCACAACTGCTGTAGATCCCTTGGATTAATCCGAGTCCAAATAGAAAAAAATTCCATCATGTTCTGTTTGCCTCCGTCGAGCCGACTTGGTCAGGGGTCGAGCTAGTTTGACTACATCTTGCTCGGACTCCTACTGTCTATCTGCCTGACTGTGGTTCGAGAGCCGGCTCGACTGTCAGAGTCGGTCGAGCTATCTGAAAACTGATTCTCTTCTTACTATGGATCGAATTCGAGGTATCAAATCCTAACAAACCCTAGTTTTACTGGAGTCGACCCCTCATCAGGAGTCAACTCAAGTCTAAGACGAGTTGACACCTATATTGGGATGAGGTTTTTTAATTAGGATCATCCCAAAGCTTTGTTCATTCCCCTCTTTTTGGTTCGAATCGAAACTCACTCCAAACCCTATTCTTCCATAAAATCCACCTTTCTACCTCAAATTTTCCTTTGATTTTTGTCATTCATATCTCCTATGGCTTGTGTGAAGCACATTGCCTTGATGTTTAGGCATCGCTAGTTGGATTCCTCGAGCCCTAGGCAGTGACCAAATCCTCCTCCCATTCGTGAATGCCATAGAAAATGTAGAAATAAGCCATCCCAACCCACTGCTGCTCCTTCTCCGCCACCCTCGAAACCTTCTCAACCACCTAGCAGCGTATCCCTCCTCCTTCCAATCGACTATTTCAAAAATGATATCTCCTTTGCGTTGGGAATTGTGTCCTAAAGCCAATCATCTAAGTTATAGATGATTATGCTTCTCATATAATTTGTATATGAATTATTAATTAATAAAATGTTTTTAAGCTTTTTCATCATAAATTGTCTATCTTTCTTAAATGAACTCCTATGTTATTCTTAGAACCACTATCAATCAATAAAGAAGGATTTATTGGATAGTTCTTAAAATTATTCATGACCAAATAATATGTTATTAACTAGGATAATAACTTATTGAGTATAGGTCACTGTGTGCCATATGCATTGGTTGTTCTCATAATCAAGAGGTATGGAGACACTGGTATAGTATGTAGGTGAGATGAAGGAGTACATCTGTACTGAATGTGACCAAACTACGTAGCATTTTGTTGTCAAGAGTAGCTAGCGAAGGCTATAGGTATAAGTGTCTCTCCGATTTGAAATCACCATGATGACTTGCAAGCAACTCACCGTACTTTAGTGTCGGACTATCTGTATTTCTAATATAGTGACGAAAGATTTTTGGGTATGATCAAGTACTTGCAAAGTCAGTGTATGAGTCAAGATGGGATTGACCATTCCTAGTTTCGGAAGAGAATGTCCCGACTGTGTTTCAATTGAGCAAAACCTAGGTCTAGATAATTCTTGTAAGGAGTCACGAGATTTGTAAGGTTGAGACATAATATGGATGAACTATTTTGAGAATTGACAGTTAACTCTAAAGTTATCTTGAGCATTAAGGATCAAAGGGATCAATTATACGATAACCATAGGCTAGGGTTCTTGGATGTTGCTTTACATACATTCGACCTATCCAAACATCGGGTATCTTTGCTAGATGGTTATTTTGATTAGTACACTAATTTGTTCCTATACTACCGGCTTAGGTTCGAACCTATGGGATCACACACATAAGATTTTTCTATTTGATCAGATGATTGATCAACGATTATAAATTATTCAAGGATCTAATTATCAAAATGATTGATGATTGATCAAGTACAAGTATTGTAGGAGGATTAATTAGCAATTGGATTGCTAATTGGCTTAATTTGATTGAGCATTAGGGCTGAGATCAAGTCAAATCGAATTAGATTCAATTTGGTTTGGTTTAGACTTAATTAGGTCAAGTCTAATTGGTTTATAAGATAACCCAATTTCAAGGGAGATCAATTTCTTATTTGATTAGGACTTGAGTGCACATAATTGGATTAGGATTTAGGGGGTGCTTGTTTCACGACCGAAATTAGAATAGGAATGGGAATTGGAATAGATTGGAATCGGAATTGAAATGGCCGAATCCCCTGAAGCATTTGGTTCGTGACTGGAATCAGAATTGGAATGAAAGTTTGAATCCTTAAGAAAGAGTGGAGATTGAGTTTTAGGTAGATTGGGATATTCCCATTCTATCCCAAAATTAGAATTGGAATGGGATTCCTCCCAACCAAATGGTTGGAATGGGAGTCACCCATTCCCATTTCGATTCCAAACCTTCACTCCATCCAACCAAGCACCCCCTTAAATCAGATTTAAATGAGATTAAATCAGATTTAATTAGGCTCCTAGTTAGACTAGGATTGCCTTTAATTGGGTTACACCAATTCTAATTTAAATAGGGATTAGGTCAATGTTTGACCAAAGACCCTAAGAGTTCCCAGTTGGACTGGGACTCTCCCTCTCTCCTTAGGGAATTAAATCCCCACTCCCCATTTATGAAAACCTTGCCTTCTCATGCCTCTTTAGTGCGAAAATAAGGGGCGGCCATGCCTAGAATTTTGGGGAGGCATCCAAGAGTTGGACGGCCCCTAAATATTCTCTCTTTGTTCCCATCCACTTTAGAGCTTTGACCTGAAGTAGGATTCCTTTGGCCGCCCCCTTTTAATTTGATGTTTAGGCGTAAGAAACCAAGGATTCTTCATGGAAAAAAAATCAAGAAAAGAGAGAAAGGGTGTGGGGAATTCAAGAGGAGAGGGTCTCTTCTTGTAAGGAGGCATGAGGTTCTTTTAGGACATCTCTTGTACATGTCCTGTTGAGAGAAAAGAAAGAAGAGAAGAAGGGTTCTTCTCTTAGGATTGTTTGATGTTCCTTTTCCACTCCACATGTTTTTGAGAGAAGAGTCTCTCTTAATCCTCCTTTATTTCTTCATCTCTTGGAGGGTCTGAGAGATTTGAAGAAAAGAATCAGATCAGAGGGATCTGCAAGGAGCTAGTACTCCATGCAGATCTTCGATCGTTGAACCTCCGATTAGCATAGGAGCTTCGTATGGATAATTTGTTGAGGCTAGACATCTTATGCGGTTTGGAGTAATAATTGGATCCATGGAAATTAGCAGCAGAGTTCTCTAGTACATGCTTAAATTAAGAGATCCGATCTCTAGTACATGCTAGATTTGATCTTGGCTAGTATTGATATGATCAATACTTATTTGCTTTTGATTTTCAGATTTAAACATGCATCATATCGTGTCATAGATCCTAGATTGTAGGTATTTAATAATATGATCATATGCATAAAAATATTAATAGGATTAATCTTAAGTCTTCTGCTTGTTATTTTTCAAAAAAGTTCTGAAGGGCATGCATGCATAATAATATCAGAGCTTAGGTTTCTTTATGAAATAATTATGTATGCATAAAAATCTAAAAATAATAAAATTTAAGATCGTACGTACTGATTATAAGGTTGTCTTGCTGTAAGGTTTACCTCTTATAGTGGAAAGGTTGTTCTAGTATGTGCTGATCTGAAAAACTAAATCATAAATAAGTTAGATGAGATCTAAATCAATTTATGATTTATTTTTAGATTTTAAATCTAAAATAAATTGGTTTATGATCTGATTTTTGATTATTTAGATGAGATCTAAATGATGTGTTTCATATTTTAGATCTAGATCCTTTTGTTATATATGTTGGATATATGGTTTTGATTTGAATCTAGAACTTATATATGTGATATATATATATTTTGTAGAATTTAGATTTAAAACTTAATTTTTGTAAAATCTTAGATTCAAAAACGCTGAGATATGATCTAAACATTGAAACAATTCAGATCTAAAACCCTAATGTTGCTTAAACATAGTCTAGTTGACTTAGTTCTTTGGTCGAGTCGACTCAAATCCCTGTGCTCTGTATAAATTGAATATGATTCAAAATAAATTATTTACAATTTGAATTTGTTTCAAAACCATAATTCATAATGCACTTAATTAAGAATTAAGAGTGTAGATCTAGAATTGTAAATTAAATTTGATCCAACAACATTACATAAATGATGGATTATGGGTTAGCTTGGATCAGGTCAATAAATTGAGTTAGGCCTAGGGCTAGAATCAAATATTGACTAAGTTAAGAAATTGATCAAATCTAATTAATAGTTAATTAGGATTAGATCAATTCTTCTCTATAGATCAATTCAATAGTTGTAGTTGATCAAAGTCCATACATTTGATTTTACCAAATGGACCTGATCGTGGCTCAGTGGTCAAGCTCAAGTCTTTAGGTAGACTAAATTGAAACTGATAAATCAATTGGTGTCTAAAGATAAGTCTGGCAATTCAGACTAGTAGTTTTTAATTGGCAGCCCACTTACCTAGCCATTTTTGATGGTGTGTAAGGCAAGCTTTGGCAGACCCTTCCGTCGATCTCACTTACTTGGCCAATGTGGTTAGTCAACTTTTGATTAGGTTGCTCATTGATTAGGGTTAACCCATATCATATATGTTAATCAGTATTACTGATTTAGGTGCCTTGAACTAGTTTGTCTCTTGTCCTCAATGACTTGGTGAAGTCAGTGGGAGGACTAGTCCTTTTCAATGACTTGGTGAAGTCAGTGGAAGCGTTTTGACTACTAGTTAATCTCTTCTCTATTTCTAATTACATAATTAAATATTCTAAATTTTTAGATCCTTAAAATAAAATTATTATGGAGATAACAAGATCATAGCCTCCCATTAAGGTGGATTGTAATGAGTCCAATAGTCTGGATGGACATTAGAGGCACCTTATGCCTAGTGTTCATCGAGATATTGGAATTATTATTCATTATATGATGACTCTACTATACTATTTGATGAATGGTCGAGTTGGCCAACGCTTTCCTTGGACCTGATCATTCCTTAGCTAGAATCACTGAGTAGGTTCGTGTTAATAGTTGGACCTAATCAAGACTTTCACTAAAGACCTTAGCCTACTGAAAAGCCATCTAGGGCAAAACCTAAAATTAAAAATTATTTAAAAAAATAATTGGTTAAGAACCTACCTATAGATGCACTTGGATTGGCCAGAGCTTTCCTCGAGCCCATATGCAGTTTGTGTAGATTCTAGTACCTATTAGAAAATTAAAGTAATTCCTTAAATTGAATGTAGAGGCTATCAATTCATATAAAATAGTAGAAGAATCTTTAGACTAAGGTCCAAGTTTTTAGGCTTAAAATAATTCATATACTGATAGGTCTTTTGTTCTCTTTTTTTTTTAGATAAAGACTAAACTCTAGTTGCTTCATTCACTGTAAGATAGTAATATACTTATGAGACCCAACTTCGATAGTAAATATCGAAAGTTGAATATTGTTCAGCAGCATGAAGAGGTTCGTGTTGAGGCTTCTAAATCTAGTCAAAACAAAAGATCCAAGACTCACTAAAATTAAGTAGAGTACTCTACTGTAAGGAGTAGGGTCACTAGAAGAAAAATTATCCTTAATATTTTGCTTTCCTTGACTCCAACAGGCTGAACAAGAAAAAGGAGCAAATGGTTGCTACACAAGATAATTATATAATAATACCTTGTAATTTCTTTATTTGTGATACTACTACTTGGATATTGGATACCAAAAGTCCAGTTCATATTTGCAATTTATTGCAAGTACTTCAAGTCAGTAGAAAATTTGAGAATGGTGAGCAATTCCTGAATATTAGAGATGGATGATCTGTTCTAGTTTTAGTTTTAGGAATAGTTTAGCTTGTTTTCAATGAAAATGTCATTTCTTTAGATGATATTGTCATTATTGTCCTTCTTTTTTGATGAATATAATCTCTGTTGGCTTTTTGGCAAAAGATGGTTATCATATTGCAATATAGAATAATTATTGTGATATCATTACGAATGATGTTACAATAATATGTGGATGATTGAAGAAGTATTTTATTACAGCCTGTAAGTATAATGTACATATCTAACAAATGCCCTAAGTTAGATAATGTTAGGATGCCTACCTTTGGCATTGTAGGCTTGGTCATATTAACAAGAATAAAATAAACAAGTTAGCTAAAGAGGAAATCCTCAATATTAATGATTGTGAATCATTGCCAACCTGTTAGTCCTATCTTCTTGGAAAGATGGCAAAATCATCTTTTATGGGAAAGGGTGAAAGAGCCAATGAAATTTTAAGTTATTGTGAAATGTATCCGAAAATCAATCATCAACCTATTGATGGTTGAGCTATATTATAATTATAATTAATTTATTAATCAATAAAATATATTTTTAGCATTTTCATCATAAGTTTTCATCTTTTAATGAACTTCATTATTGTGATAAAGTCCTTAGGACTATTTAGGTTCAATAAATAGAGGATTTATCGATTAGTCCTTAAAACTGTTCACAATCAAATAATAAGCAGTTAAGTTAGGATGACAACATCTATCGAGCATAGGTCACTGTATGCCATATAGGTTGGTTGTCCTCTTAACCAAAAAGTATGGAGATACTGGTATGGCATACAAGTGAGATGTAGGGGTACATCATCACTAAACGTGATCAACTCTAGAGCATTTTGCTATCGAGAATGTCTCTGATGGGATATAGGTATAAGTGTCCTCTTAGACCTAAGATCACCTCAGTGACTTGCAAGCAACTCACTATGCTTTGGTACCAGACTAACTAAATTTCTAATTCAATAATGGAAGGTTTCTAGGCACAGTCAAGCACTTGCAAAATCGGTGTGTGATCAAGATGGAATTGACCACTCCAAGAGTTGGAGAAGAATGTATCACTATATTTCAATATAGCAAAACTTTGGCTAGGATAATCCATAAAATAGATTTGATATTTTAAAATACAATGTGGACAGCCTGATCAGAGTTGACAGTTGAACTCTGAGGTATCCTATGAGTATTTTGGTCAAGGAGATGAATTATATAGAAACTATATCCACATGGGTTCTAAGGATGTTGTTCTACACATTCAACCTATCCGACCATTGGGTACCATTGCTAGATAGTTATTTTGATTGGCATAGAAATTTATTTCTATGCTACTGACTTAGGTTAGAACCTATGAGGTCATACACATTAGAGTTCACGATCCGATCGAATGGTTGATCAATGATTAAGAATCGTTCTAAGGTTAAACGATCAATATGATTGATGTTTAATCTAGTGCAGGTGTTGTAGGAGGATTGATTGGCAATTCGATTAATATTTAGCTTAATTTAGTTAAACTAGAAGGCTAGTTCATGATGAACTATCTAAATGCATCAGTCACCAAGTCCAACCTCACTCTGAGCTTAGCTCTTCCAAGTCCTTGATCATCATTAGACAATGATCTTGGACTGACTGCCCATTGCGCATCTTAGCCTTGAACAGTCATTTAGTGACTTGATATTTGGCTGCGCGACTTTGTTCACCAAACATCTCTTGTAGGTGAGCCAACATTTGGCGAGCAGTTCTGATATCTTCATGTTGGCACTGAAACTCATCAGACATCGAGCCCAACATATAGTATCTGATCTTATTATCTTCATCAGTCCACTTATCCAGAGACACTCTATTCAGTAGATGGATGAGCGAGTAAGGTGGGAGGGTCCTGGTCCAATACATGAGTTAACTTCTCGGAATCCAAAAGAATTTTGAAGTTCCGGAGCCAATCCTTGTAATTTAGTCCGATCAGTCTATGGGTGTCCAGCATTCGTGCTAGTGGATTGGATGCAGACATTTTTCTGTAGAGAGTCAATATTTCTAGTTAGATATTGTAATTAAGACTTAACCAATTTATTTAAGAATTTTATTTTTAAATAAATTAGCTCTCACTATTTTCTCAGATTCCTACACTTCCTCTGTAGAGATACGAAAATCTCCACGATTACTAATTTCTAGTGGGTGGTGCGGTCCCACCGACTTACTCATCACCTCACCTAATAGTTATTGGTGATGGATTAGCCAATGGGTGAACAACTCTTGTTCAATGATTCTCTAATCATGGTGCACCCAAACTTGATCTCTAATTCATGAATCTCACCATGTTCGAAATATTGATCCACTCCTTAGTTAAGTCAGACCCATCATTTGCATAGATTTGATTCCTAATTGAGTCTCTCACCATATCCAGAATATTGAGCCCAATTCATCCTCCAGCCCGTAGCATCCGATGCCTAATAGACATGGTTGCATCTTTTCGGTGCAACTGAGCCACTGTAACCAGTAGAGAATAATCAACCCTAGGAAGGGCCCGCACATCTACAATGGTGGAAGACCTTAGACTTAATCTTTTCTTAGGAAGATTTGATTTAGGTCTCTTTAAACTAGACTTGACATAGTCATAACCATTATGACTAACCTAGTGGCATGGGTTAGCTTGGATTATTGACCACCTCAGATCAGAACTGAGTCAACAAACATGGCCAGATAAGTGAGATCGGTGGAAGGGATATGCCATTAACTCGACAAGAACGCATTCGAGTCGAGTAGCTCCCAATTAAAAACCAGTCGATCGTATCTGCCAAACTTACCTTAGACACCAAATTGTTGAGATAGAACCAATCGGGTTAGCCTACAATCCAGACACTAACCACTGAGCCTAATTAGGTCTTAGCTTGATCGATCACTCATGTGACTCGATCTTGACCCAGACTTAATCCTATTAGGCTGGTCAATTTAAGCATTGTTGATCCCATCTAACCAACTCTTGATTCGGTTTGATCAACCGCTAGACCTAATTGAGCTACCCAAGCACAAACCCAGATTTATGAATATGTCTTAGATCTGAAATTCTCAATTTTAGATCTAATTGATATTTCATAAACTTAATTCTTAATTAAGTTAGGGTTCTTAAACAAAACATGCAAATAAAATCCTAGAATTTCAGGATCTAGGATTTTGCAGAAAGTAAGTTTTCAATTTCTGATTAAGGACGAACGCTCAGCACCCCTACACATCATAAGAACAACCCATTGAATGGGACGAGAGGGTCTTTAAGCCATACTTTGTTCTTATTACCGGACGACTAAGGGAATGCCTTAATCAGAAAAACAACTAATCTACAAAAACTAATTAGATCTAAGCATATATCTCATTTAAAAAATAGATCTAATTAAAACATGTTTTGTATATATCACATATATCATGCATGCATGCTTTTTAGATCTAAATTATCTCATAATGATCTAAAAAAATTAAATTTAAATTTGATCTTATCAAATAAAATTTAATCTAGACCTATTTGTAGAACTATTCTACAACTTGTCTAAATATGCAACTATCATATCTCATATGAACAAATTAAATTTAATTTATTTTCTATTTTCAGATCTGATTATAATATTTATAATATCAAAAAATAAAAAATAAATAGATCTAAAAATTATATTTAATCAAATAAAAAATATGATTATACTAGACTACACATAGAACAATTCTATACCTAGTCTAGTTATGTATCTCATACATATTAGATCTAGATTAATTAATTTTAATTTTTTATTTTTCTGATTTCAGATCTAATCATATCTCATGTGATATCTAAAATCACTAATTAATCAAATTAAATTAGATCTAAAAAATTTTATAAGAACCTGGCTCTGATACCAGTTGAAGGAAAATCCTGATTTCCTAGGGTCAGGTTCGTTCAGATCTGATTGGATCGAGAGGCATATTTCAAAAATCACCTATTAGATCCTAATCAGATCTGATACTTTTCAGATCTAATTTTATGATCTGATGAATAAAAAAATAAAATTAATTAATTCAATTAATTTTACCTTGATTCTGGGTAATCTGATTACTCGTTGATGATCCTGCCGAAGCCCTGAGGTTCTGGATCTAGCCACGCAAGCACCTGGCCTCTACCGATATCCACTTAGGCTGGATCTAGAGATCTTCTCCTTCTTTTTCTTTTCTCCAAAAGTCAGATCTGGATCTGATTTGGAGAATCTTCAAAACTTTTTCTGAAGATCACCCGTCGTCTCTGCAACAGTGCTGCCTTCTTCCTTTTTCGTCAGCCTTTCCTTGCCTGACTCGCACTAATCTGAAGGCCCAACTTCCTTGGGCATGGAGAGGAGAGAGAGGGTCAGATGGTGGCATGGAGAAGGGAGAGGGGCATCCTTGGGGCATGGCTTGGAAGAGGAGTTCTTAAAAAGTGGGCATAGACGGTCTTTTTATAGACTTTGCTGCGCCATGCAGTGCTGCATCACCTTGGCCAATCACGTTGCTTCATGCAATCAGATCTAAATCTGATTGGTGGGATGACATTACCTGATCCAATCAGATGAGAGATCCATAGGTTCATTCTTAGATGGTGCCTAAGACTGGTCAAAGTAGATACCCAAGGGCCACCTAAGTAGAAACCAAGAAGCAATCTGGAGTCCCATCCGTATGGAACTCCAGCATCCCTAGGCTCCATCTATCAAAGGGACCCTCTAGATATATTTTCTTCAATCTCTCTTCTCATTCTCGATACTCTGCAACTCTCTACTGAGCACTCCATTTCTATCGATCGAAAGAGCTGACTTGATCATTGGAGAGTCTTGCTGGAGTCACCCACCCCAAGCTCTAGACGAGACTTATCTTATAGGTCACCGATGGTGACCTTGTCTTCTTCGACTCCTGCACTCCTCTGGCGATGATCAAATTTTGCACCAATAGAATTGGCGTTGGAGGAAGAGCCTCTATTTCTGAGGTTTCCTTATTCTTGAAGGAGTACTCAATAGAGAACTTTCTTCTTCTCCTCCAAAGTCTTTTTCGAAAAAAATGCCTCCCAGGAAAGCTTCTACCCAACGGTCAATGGCATCCATGACCAAATCTCATCCAGATCTGTCCATCCCTGTTTCATCCCTAGCAACTCAAGCTCCATCTACAGCAATGGTGGCATGGAGTAGTTCAACCTGCTAGTCCAGTAGGTTCGTGGCCTCATGAAAGTAGTGCAGGCTATGCAGTAGCAGCCTTCGATGCCAATTCGACCGGAGCAGGCATCTTTGGAGCTCCATGATCCAGTCTGAGGATAGCCAACTTGGGCTGGCTGGCAGGTAACCTTCGAAAAAGGGAAGCAAAGGGCTCTAATCATGACTCTACCCTTGAGGGAACTTTGTCCCCGTTCAGCCAAAAGACCTTGAAGATTTGTGATCGAGAGGATCTTCTAGTCCAGAAACTACAAGAGATGATTCGATGGATCGAAGAACTCTGCCATGCACCCCCCCTCACATAGTAATGATATCTGTACCGACCCTCCTTTCTCTCAGCGTATCATCTAGGAACCGATCCCACCGAACTTCAAGCTCTCCTAATTCGAGAGCTACGATGGAACCTCCAATCCAATTGACCATTTGGATGCATTTCGAACAATGATGCATCTCAATGGCGCGCCCAACGCCATCCTGTGCCGAGCTTTCCTATCTACTTTGAAAGGGGCAGCTAGGAATTAGTACTCGGCCCTCAAGCCGAAAACCATCTTCTCTTTTGATCAAATGAGCCATCAGTTTGTGGCTCATTTTGTCAGTAGCCAACATCCCAAGCGAGGCTCAGAATCTTTTGTCAACATTAAGCAACAAAAGAGAGAATCTATCTGAGCTTATGTCAACCATTTCAATGCTGCTGCACTGAAGGTCCGAAACCTGGACCAATCTATTGCGATGGCCACATTGAGGGTAGCCTTCAGAATAACAATCTGCTATTTTTGTTTTGAAGAACTACCTTAGGGATTTTACCGATATGCTAGCTCGGACTGAAGGGTATGCTCGGGTGGAAGAGGTCTTCCAGGCCAAGGATAATGAAGCCACTAGAAAGCAGTGAATGGGTGAGCTGGGGAAGCCCGTTGAGGAAGGAAAGTCGAGTGAAGCTCGACCGTGCTCCCGAACTCTCCTTGAGTGCAAGCGAGCCCGAACTCCTCCCGGGCTCAAAAGCAAGGAAGCCCTAATAGAAGGGCTTGGCGGGGCTCTCCCCTATGAAGGTTTCACAACTATGCCCCCCTCAATGCTCCAAAAATGCAAGTACTGATGGAGATTAAGTAGCAGCTGCCAAGGCCAGAAAGGTTGTGCTCCTATCCTGACAGATGCAATCCAAACAAGTTCAGCCTTTATCATCATGACCACGGTCACGATACTGAAGAGTGTATCCAGCTCCAAGACAAGATCAAGGAGCTCATCAGATGAGGTAGGCTCGGTCGATTCCTGTGATGTCGGCCCGAGGGATGGAAAGATCAGATGAGGGCACTATCACAGCCAGAACTACCAAGAAGGGAGGAGCAGGAGGCATATCGACCACCCCTCGGCATCATCGCTCTAGGGGACTTCGGTGAGGGGAGGCTAGCAGATCAACAGAGCCCGAGAAGAGGCGGAGAACTAAGAAGCCCATTGCTTTTACCAACGAAGATGCCCAAGGAGTTCAATTCCCGCATAATGATGCTGTTGTAATCTCTTTAAACATTGCTGACTATGATGTGCACCGCGTTCTGGTAGATAATGGAAGCTCTGCTAATGTTTTATTTTATGATACTTTCTTAAAAATGTCTTTACCTAATAATTACTTGGAACCTATGAACTCTCCGTTGGTAGGCTTCACTAGCGACGTCATGCCAGTTGAGGGCATAATAACTCTGACTGTGGCTGCAGGGCAACACCCGAGGCTGGCCAGAGTGTAGGTCGATTTTCTAGTCGTAAAAGCTCCATTTGCTTACAATGCTATTCTTGGCCGATCTGATTTGAACGCACTCTAAGTTGTGGTATCAATCTATTACTTAAAGTTGAAGTTTCCAATGAGCAACGGAATTGGAGAAATTAGGGAAGACTAGGCCTTGGCAAGATTCTATTACTCCATTGCCTTACAAAAAAGCACCCAGCACGACCTTTGCCCTGTTGATGGGCTGGATATCCACTGCAACCTTACAGAGGAGCGGGACGAGCCTATGGTGACCTTGTAGCTGTGTCCTTGGATTACGGGAATGTAGAGCACACTATGCAGATCGGTTCCAACTTAGGGGATGAGATTTGAGAGCAACTCATCTCCTTCCTTCAAAAGAATGTAGATGTCTTCACCTAGGTTCCAATGAATATGCCAGGAATCGTTGCCAAGGTCATGGAACATCGGCTGACCATTGATCCTAGGTGTCAGCCAGTAAAAAAGAAGTTGCACAGCCATGCTCCGAAGAGGCAAAAAGCAATTATGGAAGAAGTTGACAAACTACTCAAGGCTGGATTCATCCGGAAAGTTAACTATCCGGGTCTCAAACACGGTGCTCGTCAAAAAGGCGAATGGCAAGTAGAGGATGTGTATAGACTTCAAGAAGCTGAACAAAGCTTGCCCAAAAGATAGCTACCCCCTGCCTAGGATTGACCAGTTGGTGGATGCAATCTCGAGCCATGAACTCTTCACCTTTATGGACGCCTTTTCTTGCTGTAACCAAATCTGGATGGTGCCAGAGGATGAGGAGAAAATCAATTTATTACAGACCGTTGTCTTTATTATTACAGGATTATGCCTTTTGGACTCAAGAATGTAGGTATACCAGTACCTGATCAACAAAATCTTTAGGGAGCAGATTGATCGAAACATGAAGGTGTATGTAGATGATATGCTCGTCAAGAGCCGAGCTTCAATAAATCACATCACTGACCTCGAAGAGACTTTTAGCGTAGTTAAGAAGTACAAGATGAAGTTGAACCCAACCAAATGTGCCTTCGGTGTGTAACCTCGAAAAAGTTCTTGGAATTCATGGTTTCGAGGCATGGGATTGAGGCGAATGCAGAGAATCTGAGCAATTTAGGAGATGTCCACTCCAAGAACAATCAAAGAAGTTTAGCGCTTGACTTGAAAAGTGACATCCCTAAATCGCTTAATCTCAAGATCGGTCGAGCGATGCATGCCCTTCTTTTAAGTTCTCCAACAACCAAAGAGCTTCTGTTGGATGACAGAATGCCAACGAGCATTCGAGGAGCTTAAAAATTATCTCAGCTCACTCCTACTACTGGCAAAGCCTGAGCCCAAAGAAGAATTATTCTTATACCTATCGGTCACCCCGGCAGCCCTGACGGTGGTCCTAGTCAAGGAGGAAGTGAAAGTGCAGCGACCGATCTACTACATAAGCCGTGTCCTGAGAGATGCAGGGACCAGGTACTCTAAGTTAGAAAAATTAACTTACTCTCTTCTAATTGCTGCCAGGAGACTCCAACCTTACTTTCAGGGGCACACTATAACTATCCTTATGGATCAACCAATTAAAGCAATTCTTCATCGAATGGATGCCTCCAGAAGAATCACAAAATGGGCAATCAAGCTTACAGAGTTTGACATCAATTACCAACCCCGATCGTCGGTCAAAGCTCAGATATTACCAGATTTTGTAGTAGAATGCACCACTACAGATGAAGCCAAGCCTGAACGGTATGAAACCAGCATTCCATGGTTGCAGTTGAGTCCCCACCGAAGAGAACGCCAACCTTTCTTAAGGCTTTTGGATCCTGTACATGGATGGTTCATCCAACGCTGTTGGAGCAAATTCGGGATGTCTTAGTTAACCCCGAGGGAGTCGTCGCACTAATCGTAGGTTAAAAATAGCAAAAGAGTTAGAGATAGACTAGCTCCAAGTTTTTAGTGATTCCCAGCTAGTGCTCGGACAAGTTTGCGACAACTATGAAGCCCGGGAGGAAAGCATGATGAAGTGTCTTGAGAAAGTAAAAAACTTGGATTTAACCTTCAACAGTTTTAGCATTCAATGGATTCCGAGGATGAAAAATACAAGAGCCGACCTTCTCTCTATGTTGGCCACTTTAGCCCCAATCGAACTACTCAAAGAAGAATTTTTTGAAATTCTAAAGTGCCCAAGCACGGAGGAGTCACAGCCTGATCTACAAGTTGAGCATGAGCCGAGCTGGATGGATCCGCTAGTTGCCTACCTCAAGGATGGAATTCTTCCTCATGATTAGAAAGAAGTCCAAAAACTCAAAAATCAAGCTTCTCGGTATGTTCTATATGAAGGCAAGCTATATAAAAGGTCATATTCTCTATCGCTCTTAAGGTATCTCCGACCTTCAGAGGCCGACTTCGCATTATGAAAAGTGCATGAGAAAATTTATGGAAGTCATGTAGGGGCCAGATCCCTATCACAAAGACTACTTCGATAGGGATACTATTGGCCGACCTTGTACCACGACTCTATGAAGTATGTCAAGAAATATGATAGCTGTCAGAGAAATGCAAACATACGAAGACAGCCGACCTCCGAGCTTACTCCACTAAGCGTATCGTAGCCATTCGCACAGTCAGGAATGGATATACTTGGCCCCTTTTCAATGGCATCCAGACAATGAAAGTTTCTTCTAGTTGCAATCGACTACTTCACCAAATGGGTCGAGGCCAAACCATTGGCAAAAATTACTAAAGCCAAGGTGCAGGACTTCGTCTGAAAGTCAATCGTTTGCCGATTCGGTCTACCCCGAACTCTCATAACTGATAATGAGCGGTAGTTTGTCGGAACAAGATTTGCCGAATTTTGTGAAGATCTGAACATCTCCTACCATTTTACATCAATCACCCACCAACAAGCAAAAGAAGATGTCGAAGTGACAAATAGAACCCTGTTGTAAGGTATCAAAGCAAGACTTGAAAGAGCGAAGGAAACTTGGCTAGATGAACTCTATCATGTGCTTTGAGCATACCGAACTATCCAAAGATTGCCAACTTGGGAGACCCCATTTGCCTTAATTAATAATTCATATACAAATTATATGAGAAGCATAATCATCTATAACTTAGATGATTGGCTTTAGGACACAATTCCCAACGCAAAGGAGATATCATTTTTGAAATAGTCGATTGGAAGGAGGAGGGATATGTTGCTGGTGGTTGAGAAGGTTTCGAGGGTGGTGGAGAAGGAGCAGCAGTGGGTTGGGATGGCTTATTTCCACATTTTCTATGGCATTCACGAATGGGAGGAGGATTTGGTCACTGCCTAGGGCTCGAGGAATCCAACTAGCGATGCCTAAACATCAAGGCAATGTGCTTCACACAAGCCATAGGAGATATGAATGACAAAAATCAAAGGCAAATTTGAGGTAGAAAGGTGGATTTTATGGGAAGAATAGGGTTTGGAGTGAGTTTCGATTCGAACCGAAAAGAGGGGAATGAACAAAGCTTTGGGATGATCCTAATTAGAAAACCTCATCCCAATATAGGTGTCAACTCGTCTCAGACTTGAGTTGACTCCTGATGAGGGGTCGACTCCAATAAAACTAGGGTTTGTTAGGATTTGATGCGTAAAATTCGATCCATAGTAAGAAGAGAATCAGTTTTCAGCATAGCAGTCGCACCGGCTCTGATACTCAGTCGAGCCAGCTCGGATTGAGATTGAGCCGACTCGAACCAAAGTCGAGCCGGCTCTCTCAGGCAGATAGACAGTAGGAGTCCGAGCAAGATGTGGTCAAACTAGCTCGACCCCTGACCAAGTCGGCTCGACGGAGGCAAACAGTACATGATGGAATTTTTTTCTATTTGGACTCGGATTAATCCAAGGGATCTACAGCAGTTGTGCATTGACCACAGGATCCGATGACCATCAAGGGTTGTGGTCATGATCTGAAGAATGAAAAACAATCCAAGACTCCATCAAGGATATGTTCGACTCATATTAGAAGAATGAGCTCTATTAGGACTCCTATGAACTGTTGAGAAGAGGATTCTCATCCTATTTAAAGGACTGAGATGCTGTGGAGCAAAAAAAGGTGATGCATTGGTGTGAGAGGCACGTAGAGAGGCTCAGGTAGACATCGAGAGGAGCTTGGCAGAGCATCGAGTACATGCAGCCCATGAGAGAGAGAAGCAATAGGTGCATAGCATCCAGCGAGGAGGCTATGAGGGCACAGAGCATCTTGTGTTTTCCGTGGTTCTTCTTGGAATTTTGAGAGAGCTTTTGTAAGGGTAGCTTCTAGTTGAGAGGAATTTATGTACGGTGAGTTGAAAGTGGGTGTTCTCCTCCTGTACCTATTTTTTTCTTTCATAGTGAAGCTTTGCATGCCCCATAGAGGCGAGCCTTTAGGTTGATCCACATACTTAATTATTTTTTTATTTTATTTTTTTCTATTTTCTATCATAATAGTACTAGATCCTTAACAAGCAGTATCAGAGTAGCTGATATCCCAATAGTTTGGTATCAGAGCAAGTTGATACCATAACAGTTGGCATTTGTGCTAGATAGTACTGAAGCATAGATTGTAGCAGTGGATAAAGATTGAAGAATATGGAGAAGATAAGCACAATCAAGATGGAGATCAACAGGTTCGATGGGAAAAATAATTTTTTCTTGTGCCATGTTGGATGTCCTCATCCAACATGGGTTGATCAACGCTCTCTTATATGACGAGATGCCAGCCACTATAGAGGTGAAGGATTAGAAGCAGATCCAGATGCAGATGGTTAGCACAATCCGCTTGTACCTAGTAGATGATGTGATGATCCATGTGCTTGGTGAGACTTTTTCGACGATGTTGTGGTCGAAGCTCGAGGAGTTGTACATGGCAAAGTCACTTACTAACATGCTATTCATTTAGAAGTAGTTCTACCAGCTGTGGATGGATGAAGGCCAGAGCATGTTGGAGCTTCTATCCAACTTTCAAAAGATCCTCACCGACCTCCTCAGCATTGATGAAAAAGTTAAGAAGAAGATCAGAGCGTTGGTCTTGCTAGCATCGCTCCCCCCTTCATAGGAGTCCATGATGCCTGCTCTTCTAGTGGAAAAAAGCAAAGATGGATGAGGTCACTTTAGCGATACTCTAGAACGAGATTCTCAGAAGAACAAATCCATCTTCGAGCTCAAATGGCGGTAGCTTAGCTTGAGCAGGAGACAGTAGACGGAGCGATAAAAGATCATGAGGAGGATAATCTAGGTCCAAGACAAGGGATCCTAGCAAGATCAAATGCTATAGGTGTGACGAGTTAGCGCATTGAGTCAAGGATTGCCCACAACTCAAGGATCGAATGAGGGCTACTGCAGTGATGGTTAGTAGCGAGTTAAAGGATAATGTCCCGAAGATATCTGATGATGTATCTAGTTCTTTCTAGCAGTAAATTTTAGATTTTATATGCACATATCATGTTTTTTACAGAAAGGAGAAATTTTAGAGAGCAGTGATGGCATTATTTATCTATCGGATCGATTGAGCTGTGTGATCAGAGGCATCGGGATGATCAGTTAGAAGACACATGATGGTGCAGTGAGGAGATTGGGGGAGCTCCGATACATACCCAATTTTAGGTGGAATCTTATCTCACTGAGCATACAGAATTTAAACAGCTACAGGTGGTGATGGAATCCCGAAGATCATGCACGATGATAGAATGATGTTGGAGGAGAAGAAGAAGACAAGAGGTCATTACTATATGACAGAAAGCCCAATGCGAGGTGGAGATTCAGGAGCCAGAGGGAGCCCAGTGCAAGGTCGAGCTCCAGGTGGAGATGGATCGGGCACGAGATGGGAGACTCAGAAGGATGAAAGGTGACGTCGCAGAGTGAAGTTCCTATTACCACAGGAGGATTCCCCAAGCTGATCTTTGGTCAAAGTGGACATAGCCCATGACTGAGGTGGGATTGTGTTACCTGGCTCGGCTCCCACATTTGCCATCCATGATCAGCAAGCATGTTCCCGGGTATGGAGGCGAGATGGATCACAAGCTCTCAAAATCAGGTGAGTCCGATGTTGAGTCAAGGTGGAGATTATTAGAATTTGATGCCTCAAATTCGATCCACTACAAGAAGAAAATAAGTTTTCAGCACATTTCTTGTAGACTTCGGCCTTTTGCACTTGCGACCGTTTCTTGTAGACTTCGGCCTGACAACCTTTTCTTAGCCAAGATTCGATTTGGAATTCCTCCTGAGTATGAGCTTGAACTCTCTGGGCCTGACGATCGAGCCTGCTCACCCCCTCCTTGCCGAATCTATCTGTGCGTCGAAATATTTCGGGCCGAGCTTAGGTTACCTTTACCTTTTTTCAGAACTAACTTATTTAGGTTTCTCAATATTTCCCTTACCTCGCCCCATGGAGGTAGCCCTTGTTCTAGGGTGGGATGGAAAACGAAGAAAAACTTCTCCTTCCAGTCGTGAATGAAGGAAGGGGCACCTTTAAGCAGTCCCTTCCTCCTGAATTGTGGAGCACATACCACCAATCCCTAGTGGTGGGATGATATTTAAAGATAAAAAAATTGTGAAATAGTAAAATGGTAGGTCGGACGCCTACCATGGTGCACAGGGAGAGGAAGTCACATCCAGAGCCTGGGGGGTGGCTCCAGCAAGACCCTCCGATGATCAAGTCAGCTTTTTCGGCCAACAAAAATGGAGTACTCAGTCAAGAGAGTTGCAGAGTATTAAGAAGGAGAAAAGAGCTCAAATAAAACATATTTGGAGGATCCCTTTATAAATGGAGCCTGTAACAAATTGATGGTGACAGCCACAACTGTCGGATAGTGGGCTGCTTGGGGTCACGTGGAGGATAGTTTTTGTTGTCGTGAAGTGCCAGTCTGTTTGAGATTTGATAGTCAAAGTTTGGAGGAGTAGGCATCAGTTGGTGATGACCTTTGAGCTATATCAATTCTAGAGGAGTTCGAACTCCTCTAAGGTAATCCGGGTGTGGGTCGATTCATGCCGTATTCGAGACTAGATTTGTGTAGGAGACGAGACTCTTCTAAAATCAAAAAGTAGATCTACTGGAGAGATCTGCGTGCTGCCCTTCTGAAGGAGAAACACAAGGAAGAATTCATCTGACGGAGGAACCCAACTACTGGGGAGAATCCGGAAGGTGTTCACCTATTAGAGGAGTTTGGAAGAAATTCGCCTGTTGGGGGACTCTAGAAGGAGTTCGACTATTGGAGTTCGAAAGAAGTTCACTTGTTGGGGAAATTCGGATGGAGTTTGACTGCTAGAGGAGTTCGCCTGTTGGGGGAATATGGAACGAGTTCGTCTGTTGGAGTCCGGAAGGAGTTCGACCGTTAAAGGGAGATCGGCCGAATGGGATGCATAGGTGCTGGAGACATGGCCGGTTCTCTGGGACGGTATTGACTATTTAAGCTTGCCTAGAGAAGGAATCCACGACATCTTATCGAATCCAAAATTGGTCTTTTCGATCAATCAGATTCTTTGGCTATAGTGTCGAAGGTTGTGTTGGATATGAGTGCTGTAGAAGCCAGAATTGGCTGACACTTGTAATACACTTCTAAGGGCAAAATTATAATTTTGACTATAAATAATAAAGTGGGTTATTGTACTAACATAAGTGTATTTAGTGTCTGTGATACATCCCTTGAGTTAGTGATAATGATAATTCATATTTTCAAGAGTTGAAAATTTAAGATATGAATTTTTATTTATTAACTCATAAAATGCTCCTGACCGTAGGATCATCATGAGGATGGTGATTGATTCAAAAGATTAGTGTACAATCACTTCTTTATAGCAGATGAGTCTTGAGTCTATGGTGTGGAGACACCGGAGCGAGAGTATAGGTACTCGTTAGAGAACGAGGGCACTGAGTGTGACCACCTCGAGTAGTCATAAGGAAGTCTACCTTCTCGTCGATGACTGACTCGATGCTGCAGTGGTGTGTTTGGTTCTTTGACATGAGGTGCATCGGCAGTTCATCTTGAGGGTGTTATAGTTTGACTACACCATGACTCGGTCTCCTAGCCATTCGGAATCCTGAGGTGTATGTTGGATATAGCATGTTCATTGTAGGAATTGGATTGCACCAAGATAGAATCTATCTACCTCGGTGGAAAAGGAGCGGCCCTATGATAATCATAAGAATCAAGTCCATAAGCCCATGGCCATGGCAGAATGTGAAATAATAGAAAGAGTTTCTATTATGGTTTTCACATCAGATTTGAATCGAATGATTAAATCATATGATAGAAATTAGGGTTTGACGAGTTCACCTTAACCCTAATCTGATTGGGGCTCAAGATAGAAGAACTTAATCACACAAGTAACTGCATCGAGAGGTTCATTTTCAGTTTTGATGGGTTGCCACCATATGCTGCTAGGTGTCACTGGTGGATTTTGGGAGCAATTAGAATGATTTTGATGATCGATCATTCTAAGTTGCCTGAATCAGAAAAGTTCTGATCCATCGAAAGGAGTTTCGATGATGGAGATCATGACATATCCCATTACCATACAGAACTGAACCTAACTAGGTCACACAAACAAAGATTTGGATCTGGATATCATCAATTGGACTAATCCAATTCAATTGATTTGAATATGATTCGATTAGGTTCAAGGAAATCATGCTAGCACACACGATTGAGCCTAACATTCTCCTTTTTCTATCTTAAAAATTGTCTTGACTGAGCCAAATGAGTTTGTGCTTACTCAGATATCTTTAGCTGGTCTGACTGGAGCTTGTCCAAGTCAGAAAAGGATTGTCTTAATTTATTAGATAAATTTGAGGCAATACCTACCATTTTTCGTCACCTGCTAATTCTTGTACTTTGACTTGGTCAAATGTTGACCTTTAACCCTTGGACATCTGCCCATGTGTCATGCACTTATTGGAGAGTAGATAGGGGCTTGTCCCCTCTCTGAAAATTGGAAAGAAGAGGGCACACACCTAGGATGGCATGTGCCCATGGATAGGGATGCTGGAGTCCCATATGGATGGGACTCTAGGTTGCTTGTTGGATTCAAACTAGGTGACCCTCAACTATAGACTTTGACCAGTCTTAGGCACCACCTTAGGATGAATCCATGGGTCTGTCGTCCCACCAATCAGATTTAGATATGATTGAACGAAGCAACGTGATTGACCGGGGTGATGCAGCACTGCATGGCACAGTAGAGTCTATAAATAGACCCTATTTGCGCCCACTTTCAAAGAGTTCATCTAAGCCCATGCCCCAAGGCTGTCCCTCTCCCTTCTCCATGCCACCATCTGGACCTCTCCTCCTCTCCACGTCTAAGAAAGTTGGGGTCTTCTGATTAGTGCAAGTCAAGCAAGAAAGGCTGATGAAAAAGGAAGAAGGCAGCACTGCTGCAGAGACGACGGGCGATCTTCAGAAGGTGTTTTGAAGATCCTCCAAATCAGATCTAGATCTAATTTTTGGAGAAAAGAAAGAGAAGAAGAAGATCTCCAGATCTAGCCTAAGTGGATACCGGTAGAGGCCAGGCGCTTGCGTGGCTAGATCCAAAACCTCAGAACTTCCGTAGGATCATCAACGGGTAATCAGATTACCCAAGATCAAGGTAAAAATTAATTCAAAATTAATTTAGTTTTATTTTCTTAATTATTAGTTTATAAATCAGATCTGAAAAAGTGTCAGATCTGATCTAGATCTGAGAGAAAATTTTTGAAATATGCCTCTCGATCCAATCAGATCTGAACGAACCTAAACCAAGAAATCAGGATTTCCCTTCAACTGGTATCAGAGCCAGGTTCTTATAATTTTTTTTTAGATCTGATTTAATCTGATTAATTAGTGATTTCAGATATCACATGAGATGTGATTAGATTTAAAATTAAAAAATTAAAAAATTAAAATAAATTAATTAGATCTATTTAAAAAACATGTTTTAATTAGATCTATTTTTTATATGAGATATATGCTTAGATCTAAATTGTTTTTGTAGATTAGTTATATTTCTGATTAAGGCATTCCCCTTGGTCGTCCGGTCATAAGAACAAAGTAGGGCTTAAAGACCCTCTCCTCCCATTCGATGGGATGTTCTTATGATGTGTAGGGGTGCTGCGCGTTCATCCTTAATCAGAAATTGAAAAACTTACTTTCGGAAAAACCCAAGATCCTGAAACCCTAGGATCTTTTTACATATTTTCTTTATGAACCCTAACATAATTAAGAATTAAGTTTATTAAATATCAATTAGGTCTGAAATTGAGAATTTCAGATCTAAGACATATTCATAAATCTAGGTTCGGGCTTGGGTAGCTCAATTAGGTCTAGCGGTTGATCAAACCGAATCAAGAGTTGGTTAGGTGGGATCAATAATGCTTAAATTGATGAGCCTAATAGGATTAAGTCTCGGTTAGGATTGAGTCACCAATGTGATCGATCAAGCTAAGACCTAATTAGGCTCAGTGGTTAGAGTCTGGATTGTAGGCTAACCCAATTGGTTTTGTCTCAACACTTTGGTGTCTAAGGTAAGTTTGGTAGATACGACCGATTGGTTTTTAATTGGGAGCTACTCAACTCGAATGTATTCTTGTCGAGTTAATGGCATATCCCTTCCACCGGTCTCACTTACCTGGCCATGTTTGTTGACTCAGTTCTGATCTGAGGTGGTCAATAATCCGAGCTAACCCATGCCACTAGGTTAGTCATAATAGTTATGACTATGTCAAGTCTAGTTTAATGAGACCTAAATCAAATCTCTCTAAGAAAAGATTAAGTCAAAGGTCTTCCACCATTGTAGATGTGCGGGCCCTTCCCGGGGTTGATTGTTCTCGCCTGGTTACAGTGGCTCAGTTGCACCGGGAAGATGCAACCATGTCTATTAGGCATTGGATGCTATGGGCTGGAGGATGAATTGGGCTCAATATTTGGATACGGTGAGAGACTCAATTAGGAATCCAGTCTATGCAAATGGTGGGTCTGACTTAACTAAGGAGTGGATCAATATTTCGGATACGGTGAGATTCATGAATTAGAGACCAAGTTTGGGTGCACCATGATTAGAGAATCATTGAACAAGAGTTGTTCAACCATTGGCTAACCCATCACCAATAACTATTAGGTGAGGTGATGAGTAAGTCGGTGGTGCCACACCATCCACTAGAAATCAATAATCGTGGAGATTTTCGCATCTCTACAGAGGGAATATAGGGATCCAAGAAAATAGTGAGAGCTAATTTGTTTAAAAATAAAATTTTTAAATAAATTGGTTAAGTCTTAATTACAATATTTAACTAGAAATTTTGACTATCTACAAAAAAATGTCTACATCTAATCCACTAGCACGAATCCTGGACACCCATAGACTAATTGGACCAAATTACAAGGATTGGCTCCAGAACTTTAAAATTATTCTTGGTTCCGAGAAGTTAACTAATGTATTGAACCAGGACCCTCCCACCTTACTAGCTCATCCATTCGCTGAACAGAGAGTGTCTCTGGATAAGTGGGCTGACGAAGATAATAAGGCCAGATACTACATGTTGGGCTCGATGTCTGATGAGCTTCAGCGCCAACATGAAGATATCAAGGACTGCTCGCCAAATGTTGGCTCACCTACAGGAGATGTTTGGTGAACAGAGTCGCGCAGCCAAGTATCAAGTCACTAAATGACTGTTCAAGGCTAAGATGCGCATGATGGGCAGTCAGTCCAAGATCATTGTCTGATGATGATCAAGGACTTGGAAGAGCTTGAGAAGCTTGGAGTGAGGTTGGACTTGGATCTACAGAATGACATAATTCTGCAATCCTTGACTGATGCATATGGGCAGTTCATCATGAACTACCATATGCATAAACTTCAAAATTCCTTGGCCGAACTTATGAACATGCTGGTTACCGCTGAGCTTTTCATGAAAGGTTCTAAAGGCTCAGTGCTTGCTATGGAATGGACTTCTTCCAAGAGAAAGTCTTTTGGAAAGAAAAAGAAGTCTATGAAAAAGAAGGTGGAAGGAGGAAAGAAGAAAAAGGCAGAGCTGAAGAAGAAGGCCGCTGATCAAAGGAAAGTGTTTCCATTGCAATAATGACGGCCACTAGAAGCGGAACTGCCCTACTTACCTGGCCACCCTAAAGAAGAAGGAGGCAGGTCCTTCTGGAGGTATGCTCGTTATTGAGTCTAACCTTACGGTTTCTTCTGCATCCAGTTGGGTGCTTGACTCTGGTTCTAGTGCTCACTTGTGCACTTCTATGCAGGATCTTGAGGATAGCAGGAGGCTGAGGGATGGTGAGATGATCCTATGCATCGAAAATGGAGCAAGAGTTGCTGCCGTGGCCGTGGGAACATACCCTCTTCGACTACCATCTGGTTTAGACTTAGTATTAAAAGACTGTTATTATGTGCCTGCAGCAAGCAGGAATTTGATTTCTGTTTCTTGCCTTGCATTAGAAGGCTATGTAATTAGTTTTCTTAAGGACCATTGTAACATTCTTTATGAAAGAAATAAAATTGCAAATGGTTTCCTTATTAACGGTCTTTATCAGTTACATGTTGATGTATCTATTTTTAACTTATTGAGCAAAATGTGAATGCCATAAAATCAAAACATCCTAGGGATAGTCCAAATGATAGGTATCTATGGCACCTAAGATTAGGTCATATAGCAGAAGATAGGGTTAACAAATTGGAGAAAATTGGGCTATTGAGTCCATTGACTTCCGAGTCATATCCAATTTGTGAATCCTGTCTTCATGGCAAAATGACTAAAGCTCCCTTTTGTAGGACATGGGGAAAGGGCCACAGATCTTCTTGCCCTAGTACATACTGATGTGTGCGGCCCATTTGATGTGCCGGCTAGAGGCAACTTTAGTCTACTTCATAACCTTTACCGATGATTTATCTAGGTATGGGTATGTGTATCTTATGAGACACAAGTCTGAAGCTTTTGAAAAGTTCAAAGAATTCAGACATGAAGTAGAAAAGCAAATTGGAAAACCCATTAAGGTTCTTCGATCAGATCGAGGAGGTGAATACCTTAGTCGAGAATTTCTGGACTATCTCAAAGGAAAATGGCATAGTCTCTCAATGGACTCCACCAGGAACACCTCAACTCAATGGGGTTTCAGAATGGAGGAATCGGACCCTATTAGATATGGTCCGATCCATGATGAGCTTCACAGACCTCCCTGATTTTCTTTGGGGACACTGTTTGTTAACTGCAATATACTTACTGAATAGGGTTCCTTCTAAAACCATTCCTACCACACCGTATGAGATATGGCATGGTAAGAAACCAAGTCTGAGTCATCTCAGAATTTGGGGATTGTCCGGCTCATGTCAAAAGACAACAAGCGGACAAGTTAGACTTTAGGTCCTTTAGAGCTCGATTCATAGGATATCCTAAAGAGTCATTAGGATATTATTTCTACATTCCAGAAGATCACAATGTGATTGTGAGTCGACATGCCATCTTTCTTGAAAAATAGTTTATTCAAGATAGCGGCATTGGAAAGCAGATCAAGCTCGATGAGAAAGTCTCACAAGAGCAACGAGCTAAGGACCAAATGGAACCAAATCAGGTTAAGCCAATCCATACACTACCTCCTCCACCTCGTAGATCGAAAAGGTTTTCCATCCCCCTGAGAGGTACTTAGGTACTATTTCAGAGGAATGTAGAGAAAATGTTCCTCATAGGTAATGGGGTTCATGGTGATGATCCCAAAACCTATAACGAGGCGATATCAGATATCGACTCCGAGAAATGGTTAGAGGCAATGAAGTCAGAAATTGACTCGATGCACTCAAACCAAGTCTGGACCTTGGTAGATCCACCAGAAGGTATAGTACCTATTGGGTGTAAATGGATCTTCAAGAGAAAGATTGGTGCAGATGGGAATGTGGAGACATTCAAGGCTAGATTAGTGGCAAAAGGTTATAGTCAACGCGAAGGCATTGACTATCAGGATACCTTTTCGCCAGTAGCTATGCTAAAATCCATCCGCACATTGCTTGCTGTTGCAGCCTATTTCGATTATGAAATATGGCAAATGGACGTGAAAATGGCATTCTTAAATGGATATCTTGAGGAAGATATCTATATGGAACAGCCGCTAGGTTTCACATCCAGTGATGATGATCACAAGGTTTGCAAGCTGCAAAGGTCCATATATGGACTTAAGCAAGCATCTCGGAGCTGGAACACTCATTTTAATGATGTGATCAAAATATTTGGTTTCATCAAAAATGAGGAGGAGCCATGTGTCTTCAAAAAGGTCAGTGGGAGCGCTGTTGTCTTCCTCGTATTGTACGTGGATGACATCCTCCTTATTGGGAATGATATTCCCATGTTGACCATAGTTAAAATGTGGTTATCTAAAGAATTCTCCATGAAAGACCTAGGAGAAGCATCCTTTATTCTAGGAATTAAGGTCTATAGAGATAGACCGAATAGGATGCTAGGACTTTCACAGAAGATGTACATAGAGGAAGTACTAAAGAGGTTTAGTATGGAAAACTCTAAGAGGGGGTTTAGTACCCTTCAGACATGGCATTCATCTTTCCAAGAAGATGTGCCCTAGCACACCTGAGGAAATAGAATGCATGAGCAAGATCCCTTATGCTTCAGCAATAGGGAGCCTCATGTATGCCATGTTATGTACACGACCTGATATAGCCCATGCTGTGAGTGTCACGAGCAGATATCAGTCGAATCCAGGTGAAGAACACTGGACTTCTGTGAAATGTATCCTTAAGTACTTGAGAAGAACTAAGGATATGTTGTTGGTCTTTGGTAATGGAGAACTCCAAGTCCAAGGGATATACAGACTCGGACTTTATGTCCGATGTAGATGATCGAAAGTCGACATCTGGGAGTCTATTTGTGTGCAATGGTGGAGCTGTCAGTTGGAAAAGTTTCAAGTAGACAGTGATAGCAGATTCCACCATGGAAGCAGAATATATCGCTGCGTCAGAAGCTGCAAAGGAGGCATTCTGGTACAAGAAGTTTGCTGCAGAGATCGGAGTGATGCCATCAGATGCCATTCCTCTATACTGCGACAATAATGGCGCCATAGCCCTTGCTAAGGAGCCAAGGTCTCACCAAGAAATCCAAGCACATCGAGCGGCGATACCACCTCATCCGCGATTACCTCGAGAAGGGATTACGTCGAGGTCAAGAGAGTCGACTCCGCAGACAATGCGGCGGACCCACTTACAAAGCCATTGGGCCAGCAGAAGATCGAAGCCCACCTTGAGAAGATGGGACTTAGATTTGTAGCCAATTGGCTTTAGGTCAAGTGGGAGTTTGTTAGATATGTGTGCCCTAGAAGCCAGAATTGGCTGACACTTGTAATACACTTCTAAGGGCAAAATTATAATTTTGACTATAAATAATAAAATGGATTATTTTCTATCACATAAGTGTATTTAGTGTCTGTGATACATCCCTTGAGTTAATGGTAATGATAATTCATATTTTCAAGAGTTGAAAATTTAAGACATGAATTTTCATTTATTAACTCATAAAATGCTCCTGACCGTAGGATCATCATGAGGATGGTGATTGATCCGGAAGGTTAGTGTACAATCGCTTCTTTATAGTAGATGAGTCTTGAGTCTATGGTGTAGAGACACCGGAGCGAGAGTACAGGTACTCGTTAGAGAACGAGGGCACTGAGCGTGACCACCTCGAGTAGTCATAAGGAAGTCTACCTTCTCGTCAATGACTGACTCGATGCTGCAGTGGTGTGTCTGGTTCTTTGACCTGAGGTGCATCGGCAGTTCACCTTGAGGGTGTTATAGTTTGACTACACCATGACTCGGTCTCCTAGCCATTCGGAACCCTGAGGTGTATGTTGGCTATAGCATGTTCATTGTAGGAATTGGATTGCACCAAGATGGAATCTATCTACCTCGGTGGATGAGGAGCAGCCCTATGATGATCATGAGAATCAAGTCCATAAGCCCATGGCCATGGCAGAGAGTGAAATAATAGAAAGAGTTTCTATTAAGGTTTTCACATCGGACTTGAATCGAATGATTAAATCATATGATAGAAATTAGGGTTTGACGAGTTCACCTTAACCCTAATCTGATCGGGGCTCAAGATAGAAGAACTTAATCACACAAGTAGCTGCACCGAGAGGTTCATTTTCAGTTTTGATGGGTTGCCACCATATACTGCTAGGTGTCACTGGTGGATTTTGGGAGCAATTAGAATGATTTAGATGATCGATCATTCTAAGTTGTCTGAATCAGAAAAGTTCTGATCCATCGAAAGGAGTTTCGATGATGTCGATGATGGAGATCATGACATATCCCATTACCATACAGAACTGAACCTAACTGGATCACACAAATAAGGGTTTGGATCTGGATATCATCAATTGGACTAATCCAGTTCAATTGATTTGAATAAGATTCAATTAGGTTCAAGAAAATCGTGCTAGCACACGATTGAGCCTAACATTCTCCTTTTTCTATCATAAAAGTTGTCTCGACTGAGCCAAATGAGTTTGTGCTCACTCAGGTACCTTTACCTGGTCTGACTGGAGCTTGTCCAAGTCAGAAAAGGATTGTCTTAATTTATGAGATAAATTTGAGACAACACCTGCCATTTTTCATCACCTGCTAATTCTTGTACTTTGACTTGGTCAAACGTTGACCTTTGACCCTTGGACATCTGCCCATGTGTCATGCACTTATTGGAGAGCAGATAGGGGCTTGTCCCCTCTCTAAAAATTGGAAAGAAGAGGGCGCACGCCTAGGATGGCGTGCGCCCATGGATAGGGATGCTGGAGTCCCATACGGATGGGATGGGACTCCTAGGTTGCTTGTTGGATTCAAACTAGGTGACCCTCATCTATAGACTTTGACCAGTCTTAGGCGCCACCTTAGGATGAATCCATGGGTCTCTCATCCCACCAATCAGATTTAGATCTGATTGAACGAAGCAATGCGATTGGCCGGGGTGATGCAGCACTGCATGGCGCAGTAGAGTCTATAAATAGACCCTATCTGCGCCCACTTTCAAAGAGTTCATAAGCCCACACCCCAAGGCTATCCCTCTCCCTTCTCCATGCCACCTATGGGTCTCTCATCCACCAATCAGATTTAGATCCTGAACGAACAATGCGATTGGCCGGGGTGATGCAGCACTGCATGGTGCACTAGAGTCTATAAATAGACCCTATGCCACTTTCAAGAGTTCATCTAAGCCCACACCCCAAGGCTATCCCTCTCCCTTCTCCATGCCACCATCTGGCCCTCTCCCTCCTCTCCACGCCCAAGAAAGTTGGGGTCTTCTGATTAGTGCAAGTGAAGAAAGAAAGGCTGACGAAAAAGGAAGAAGGCAGCACTACTGCAGAAATGATGGGCAATCTTTAGAAGGTGTTTTGAAGATCCTCCAAATCAGATCCAGATATGATTTTTGGAGAAAAAAAAGAGAAGGAGAAGATCTCCAGATTCAGCCTGAGTGGATACCGATAGAGGCCAGGCGCTTGCGTGGCTAGATCCAGAACCTCAGAACTTCCGTAGGATCATCAACGGATAATCATATTACCCAAAATCAAGATAAAAATTAATTTAGAATTAATTTAGTTTTATTTTTTTAATTATCAGTTTATAAATCAGATCTAAAAAAAGTGTCAGATTTGATCTGGATCTGAGAGAAAATTTTTGAAATATGCCTTTCGATCCAATCAGATCTGAACAAACCTAACCTAGAAAATCAGGATTTTCCTTTAGGTTGGCCATTCTAAAATGATTCAGAGCTTGAATGTTCCTACGGGTTAAGGTTCAGTTTCTATAACCACAACTAGACGTAACTGATTTAGTCAGAATCTTAGACGAACTTTGGTAGGCATGGATTTATCCCCAATAATACTCTTTTGCTACTAGCCTAGCCTAGAATGTCTCTATATTCTCATCGGTACCAATTTTTCTCTTGAAGATCCATTTACACCCAGTAGGTACAATACCTTCGGTGGATCTACCAAGATCCAGACTTGGTTCGAGTATATTGAGTCAATCTCTAACTTCATTGCCTCTAACCATTTCTCGGAGTCGATATCTGATATTGCCTTATCATAGATTTTGTGATCATCACCATGAACCCCATTTTCTGTAAGGAATATTTTCTCTACATCCTCTAACTGATTGGCTCTAACTGATTGGATTCCTCAGGTTCTTTGGCTCGTTGCTCTTTGGAGAGCTTCTCCTCAAGCCTAATCTATCTTTCAATGCCACCATCTTGAATAAACTATTTTTTAAGAAAAATGGTGTGTCGACTCATAATTACATTATGGTCTTTCGGAAGATAGAAATAATATCCTATTGACTCTTTAGGATATCCAATGAAATGAGCTCTAAAGGACCTAGACTCTAATTTGTCCACTTCCTGTCTCTTGACTTGGTCGGACAATCCCAAATTCTGAGATGACTCAGACTTGATTTCCTACCATGCTATATCTCATATGGTGTGGTAAGAATAGTTTTAGAAGAAACCTTATTCAGTAGGTATATAGCTCTCATTAAACTGTCCCCAAAGAAACTCAGGAAGGTCTGTGAAGCTCATTATAGATCGGATCATATCTAATAGGATCCAGTTTCTCTGTTCTAAAACCTCGTTGAGTTGAGGTGTTCTAGGTAGAGTCTATTGTGAGACTATGTCATTTTTTTAAAGATAGTCTAGGAATTTTTGACTAAGGTATTCACCTCCTCGATCTTATCGAAGTATCTTAATAGACTTTCTAGTTTACTTTTTTACTTTATGTCTGAATTTCTTGAACTTTTCAAATGCTTCAGACTTATGTCGCATCAAATATATATACTTGTACTGAGATAGATCATCGGTGAAGGTAATGAAGTTGACATAATTGCCTTTAGCCAGTGCATCAAATGGGCTACACACATCTGTATGTACTAGGGAAAGTAGGTCCATGGCCCTTTTCCCATGTCCTATAAAAGGGAGCTTGGTCATTTTGTTTTGAAGGCATGATTAACAAATCGAATATGACTAAGTCAATAGACCAGTTAGTTTGGATTTTTCTAATTTGTTAATCCTATCTTTCGCTATATGACTCAGCCTAAGCTGCCATAGATACCTTTCATTTAGATTATCCCTAGGTCGCTTAGATCCTATAGCTTTCATGTTTTGCTCGACATTAAACACAGAGACATCAACATGCAACTGATAGGGACCATTAATTAAGAAACCACTTGTAATTTGATTTCTTTCAAAAAGAATAGTATAGTGGTCCTTAAGAAAGATAATTATATAACCTTTCTGTGCTAAATAAGAAATAGAAATTAAATTTTCGCATGGTGCAAGCACATAATAGCAATCCCCAAGTATTAAAACTAAACCAAATGATAGTCAAAGAGGTTCCCACGGCCACAATAGCAACTCTTGCTTCATTTTCGACATGCAGGGTCATCTCACCATCCCTCAGTCTCTTGCTCTCCTCAAGACCCTGCATGGAAGTGCACAAGTAATCACTAAAACTAGAGTCAAGCACCCAACTAAAGAAATTGTAAGGTTAGATTTAATGACAAGCATACTTCTAGAAGGACCTGCCTCCTTGTTCTTTAGGCTGGCCAAGTATCAAGAACAGTTCCGCTTCTAATAGCCATTAGTGTTGCTATGAAAATATTTTTTTTTGTCAGTGGCCTTCTGCTTTGGTTCTTCCTTCTTCATCTTCCCACCTTCTGCCTTCTGCATCTCCATAGATTTTTCTTTTTTTCAGAAGACTTTCTCTTAGAGGAAGTCTACTCCACAGCAACTACTAAACCCTTTGAACCTTTCATAGAAAGCTCAGTAGTAACCAGCATGTTCATAAGTTCAACTAAGGTACATTACAATTTATGCATATGAAAGTTCATGATGAACTATCCATACACATAAATCAAGGACCGTAGAATCACATCAATCTGTTGATCCTTGTCTAACATGACATCGAGCTTTTCAACCTTCTCTAGATCCTTGATTATTGTCAAATAATGATCTTGGACCGACTGTCCATTATGCATCTGAGCCTTAAAAAGTCTTTGAGAGACTTGATATCGGGCTATGCGACTTTGCTCACCAAATAACTCTTGTAGGTGAGCCAACATTTGGCAAGCAGTCTTGATGTCTTCATGTTAGCACTATAATTCATCTAACATTGAGCCCAACTTATAGTACCTAACTTTGTTATCATCATCCTTTTACTTCTCTAGAGACACTCTCTATTCAGCGGTTGGATGGAATGGTAAGGTGGGGGGTCCTAGTCCAATACATAGGTTAGCTTCTTAGAACCCAAAATAATTTTGAAGTTCCTGAGTCAATCTTTGTTATTAGGTCTGGTCAGTCTGTGGGTGTCTAAGATTCAAAATAGTGGATTTAATGTAGATATTTTTCTATAGAGAGTCAAAGTTTCTAGTTAGACTTTGTAAATAGATTTAACTAATTTATTTAGAAATTTTATTTTTAAACAAATTAGGCTCTCACTATTTTCTTGGATCCCTATGCTCCCTTTAGTAGAGATGTAAAAATCTCCACCATAATAGATTTCTGGGTAGTGCGGTCCCATCGATTGGCACACCACCTCACCTTGGTGATGGATCAATCGATAAGTGGACAACTTTTGTCCAATGATTCTCTAATCATGGTGCATCCAAACCTAGTCTCTAATTCATGAATCTCACCATGCTCAGAATATAGCTCCACTCCATAGTTAAGTCAAACCCACCATTTACACAAATTGGATTCCTGATTGGGTCCCTCACCATGTCCAAAAAATTGAGCCCAATCCATCCTCCAACCCATTGCATCGAATGCCTAATAAATATAGTTGCATCTTCTCGGTGCAATTGACCCTCTGTAATCAGCCGAGAATAATCAACCCCAGGAAGGGCCTGTATATCTACAATGGTGGAAGATCTATCTACAATGGTGGAAGATGTATGACTTAATATTTTTTTAGGAAGATTTGATTTAAGTCTCTTAGACATAATAATTATGACTTATTTTAGTCATAATAATTATGATTAATTTAGTAGCATGGGTTAGCTCGAATCATTAGCCACCTCAAACTAGAATTGGATCGATCCAAATGGCCAGGTAAGTGAGACCGATGGAAGGAATGTGCCATTAACTCGAAAAGAATGCAATCAGGTCGAGTAGCTTTCAATTAAAAATCAATCGATCGTATCTACCTAAACTTATCTTAGACACCAAATTGTCGAATTAGAACCAATCGGGTTAGCCTACAATCCAGGCTCAAACCATGGAGCCAAATTAGATCTTAACTTGATCGACCACATGTGACTATGAGTCGATCTTGATCCAGACTTAATCCTGTTGCGTTGGTCAAATCTAAGCACTCTTGATCCTACCAACTCTTGATTCCAATTGATCAACCACTAGACCTGTTGAGCTACCATACTGAACCCATTATGAAGTATCTTAGATCTGAAAATTCATAATTTTTAGATCTAATTGATTTCATAAATTTAATTCTAATTAAGTTAGGGTTATAAATAAAACATGCATAAAATTCCTAGGGTTTTAGGATTAGTGTTTTCAGGAAAGTAAATTTTTTTTTTTTGATTAAAGACAAACACCTAAAACCCTATACGCCATAAGAAACATCCATCAAATGAAAGAGAGGGCCTTTAAACTCTTCTTACTCTTATGACCGCACGGCCAAGGGAATGCCTTAATCAAAAATAAAATTACACTACAAAACATTAGAACTATAAACTATGCATACTTTGTATACATCTCATGTATCAAATTTAAACACATATGCATGTTTTTATCTAATAAATTTATGATTAATTTTAGATCTACACGAACTAGGACAACTAACACTATACGGAAAAACTATATAGTAGGATAATCTATAAAACCATCCCATGTGATCTAAAATTTAATTTTAGATTTAAATATTAGATTACAATTTAGATCTAATCTAAATAAATAAT
>QRFJ01001789.1:41091-69726 GCA_006176705.1 Cocos nucifera
CCTCTCTTCTCCATGCCCAAAGTAGTTTGGGATCTTAGTTGGTGCAATCTAGGTGAGAGAAAGGCGATAGAAAGCTAGAAGGTTGTGCTGCTACAAAGGACAATTGCTGATCTTCAAAAGCTGTTTTGAAGATCCTCCAAATCAGATTTAGATTTAATTTTTGGAGTCGTGATAGAGAAGAAGAAGATCTCCAGATCTAGCCTGAGTGGATACTGGTAGAGGCCAGGCACTTGCGTGGCTAGATCCAGAACCTTCCGCTGCTTATAGGATCATCAATGGGTAATAGGATTACCCTACATCAAGGTAAATTAAATATGATTTAATTTATCTATATTTTATTTTAATTATTAAAATAATAAAATCAGATCTGAAACATCCCAGATCTGATTCGGATCAAAGAGAAAAATTTTTGAAATATATCTCTTGATCCGATCAGATCTGAACGAACATGGTCCGAGAAATCAGGATTTCCCTTCATCTGGATTGTAGGCTAACCCAATTGGTTCTAGCTAAATAATTTGGTGTCTAAGGTAGGTTTGGCACATACGACCGATTGGTATTTAATTGGGAGCTACTCGACCTAAATGTGTTCTTGTACGAGTTAATGGCATATCCCTTCCACCTGTCTCAGTTACCTGGCCATATCTGTTGACTCAGTTATGATTTGAAGTCGACATGCCATCTTTCTTGAAAAATAGTTTATTCAAGATAGCGGCATTGGAAAGCAGATTAAGCTTGATGAGAAAGTCTCACAAGTACAATGAGCTAAGGACGAATTGGAACCAAATCAGGTTGAGCCAATAAGAACACTACCTCCTCCACCTCGTAGATCGGAAAGAGTTTTCCATCCTCCCTAAAAGATACTTAGGTATTATTTCAGAGGAAGTAGAGGAAATGTTCCTCATAGGTAATGGTGCTCATGGTGATGATCCCAAAACCTATAATGAGGCGATATCAGATATCGACTCCGAGAAATGGCTAGAGGCAATGCAGTCAGAAATTGACTCGATGCACTCAAACCAAGTCTGGACCTTGGTAGATCCACCAGAAGGTATAGTACCTATTGGGTGTAAATGGATCTTCAAGAGAAAGATTGGTGCAGATGGAAATGTGGAGACATTCAAGGCTAGACTAGTGGCAAAAGGTTATAGTCAACGCGAAGGCATTGACTATCAGGATACCTTTTCTCCAGTGGCTATGCTAAAATCCATCCGCACATTGCTTGCCGTTGCAGCCTATTTCGATTATGAAATATGGCAAATGGACATGAAAATGGACATTCTTAAATGGATATCTTGAGGAAGATATCTATATGGAACAGCCGCTAGGTTTCACATCCAGTGATACTGATCACAAGGTTTGCAAGCTGCAAAGGTCCATATATGGACTTAAGCAAGCATCTCGGAGCTGGAACACTCATTTTAATGATGTGATCAAAATGTTTGGTTTCATCAAAAATGAAGAGGAACCATGTGTCTTCAAAAAGGTCAGTGGGAGCGCTGTTGTCTTCCTCGTATTGTACGTGGATGACATCCTCCTTATTGGGAATGATATTCCCATGTTGACGACAGTCAAAATATGGTTATCCAAGGAATTCTCCATGAAAGACCTAGGTGAAGCATCCTTTATTCTAGGAATTAAGGTCTATAGAGATAGACCGAAATAGGATGCTAGGACTTTCACAGAAGATGTACATAGAGAAAGTACTAAAGAGGTTTAGTATGGAAAACTCTAAGAGGGGATTAATACCCTTCAGACATGGTATTCATCTTTCCAAGAAGATGTGCCCTAGCACACCTGAGGAAATAGAACGCATGAGCAAGATCCCTTATGCTTCAGCAATAGGGAGCCTCATGTATGCCATGTTATGTACACGACCTGATATAGCCCATGCCGTGAGTGTCACGAAGCAGATATCAGTCGAAATCCAGGTGAAGAACACTGGACTTCTGTGAAATGTATCCTTAAGTACTTGAGAAGAACTAAGGATATGATTGTTGGTCTTTGGTAATGGAGAACTCCAAGTCCAAGGGATATACAGACTCGGACTTTCATGTCCGATGTAGATGATCGAAAGTCGACATCTGGGAAGTCTGTTTGTGTGCAATGGTGGAGCTGTCAGCTTGGAAGAAGTTCCAAGCAAACAGTGATAGCAGATTCCACCATGGAAGCAGAATATATCGCTGCATGTCAGAAGCTGCAAAGGAAGGCATTCTGGTACAAGAAGTTTGCTGCAGAAATTGGAGTAATGCCATCCAGATGCCATTCCTCTGTACTACGACAACAATGGCGCCATAGCCCTTGCTAAGGAGCCAAGGTCTCACCAGAAATCCAAGCACATTGAGCGGCGATACCACCTCATCCGCGATTACCTCGAGAAGGGTTACGTCGAGGTCAAGAGAGTCGACTCCACAGATAATGTGGCAGACCCGCTTACAAAGCCATTGGGCCAGCAGCAAAGATCGAAGCCCACCTTGAGAAGATGGGACTTAGACTTTGTAGCCAATTGGCTTTAGGTCAAGTGGGAGTTTGTTAGATATGATGTGCCCTAGAAGCCAGAATTGGCTGACACTTGTAATACACTTCTAAGGGCAAAATTATAATTTTGACTATAAATAATAAAGTGGGTTATTTTCTATCACATAAGTGTATTTAGTGTCTGTGATACATCCCTTGAGTTAATGGTAATGATAATTCATATTTTCAAGAGTTGAAAATTTAAGACATGAATTTTCATTTATTAACTCATAAAATGCTCCTGACCGTAGGATCATCATGAGGATGGTGATTGATTCCGGAAGGTTAGTGTACAATCGCTTCTTTATAGTAGATGAGTCTTGAGTCTATGGTGTGGAGACACTGGAGCGAGAGTATAGGTACTCGTTAGAGAACGAGGGCACTGAGCGTGACCACCTCGAGTAGTCATAACGAAGTCTACCTTCTCGTCGATGACTGATTCGATGCTGCAGTGGTGTGTCTGGTTCTTTGACCTGAGGTGCATCGGCAGTTCACCTTGAGGGTGTTATAGTTTGACTACACCATGACTCGATCTCCTAGCCATTCGGAACCCTGAGGTGTATGTTGGCTATAGCATGTTCATTGTAGGAATTAGATTGCACCAAGATGGAATCTATCTACCTCGGTGGATGAGGAGCGGCCCTATGATAATCATGAGAATCAAGTCCATAAGCCCATGGCCATGGCAGAATGTGAAATAATAAAAAGAGTTTCTATTAAGGTTTTCACATCGGACTTGAATCGAATGATTAAATCATATGATAGAAATTAGGGTTTGACGAGTTCACCTTAACCCTAATCTGATCGGGGCTCAAGATAGAAGAACTTAATCACACATGTAGCTGCACCGAGAGGTTCATTTTCAATTTTGATGGGTTGCCACCATATGCTGCTAGGTGTCACTGGTGGATTTTGGGAGCAATTAGAATGATTTAGATGATCGATCATTCTAAGTTGTCTGAATCAGAAAAGTTCTGATCCATCGAAAGGAGTTTCGATGATGTCGATGATGGAGATCATGACATATCCCATTACCATACAGAACTGAACCTAACTGGATCACACAAACAAGGGTTTGGATCTGGATATCATCAATTGGACTAACCCAGTTCAATTGATTTGAATAAGATTCAATTAGGTTCAAGAAAATCGTGCTAGCACACGATTGAGCCTAACATTCTCCTTTTTCTATCTTAAAAGTTGTCTTGACTGAGCCAAATGAGTTTGTGCTCACTCAGGTACCTTTACCTGGTCTGACTGGAGCTTGTCCAAGTCAGAAAAGGGTTGTCTTAATTTATGAGATAAATTTGAGACAACACCTACCATTTTTTGTCACCTGCTAATTCTTGTACTTTGACTTGGTCAAACGTTGACCTTTGACCCTTGGACATCTGCCCATGTGTCATGCACTTATTGGAGAGCAGATAGGGGCTTGTCCCCTCTCTAAAAATTGGAAAGAAGAGGGCACACGCCTAGGATGGCGTGCGCCCATGGATAGGGATGCTGGAGTCCCATACGGATGGGACTCTAGGTTGCTTGTTGGATTCAAACTAGGTGACCCTCATCTATAGACTTTGATCAGTCTTAGGCGCCACCTTAGGATGAATCCATGGGTCTCTCATCCCACCAATCAGATTTAGATCTGATTGAACGAAGCAACGCGATTGGCCGGGGTGATGCAGCACTGCATGGTGCAGTAGAGTCTATAAATAGACCCTATCTGCACCCACTTTCAAAGAGTTCATCTAAGCCCACACCCCAAGGCTATCCCTCTCCCTTCTCCATGCCACCATCTGGCCCTCTCCCTCCTCTCCACGCCCAAGAAAGTTGGGGTCTTCTGATTAGTGCAAGTGAAGAAAGAAAGGCTGACGAAAAAGGAAGAAGGCAGTAGCACTGCTGGAGATGACGATCTTTAGAAGGTGTTTTGAAGATCCTCCAAATCAGATCCAGATATGATTTTTGGAGAAAAGAAAGAGAAGGAGAAGATCTCCAGATCCAGCCTGAGTGGATACCGGTAGAGGCCAGGCGCTTGTGTGGCTAGATCCAGAACCTCAGAACTTCCGTAGGATCATCAACGGATAATCAGATTACCCAAGATCAAGATAAAAATTAATTTAGAATTAATTTAGTTTTATTTTTTTAATTATCAGTTTATAAATCAGATCTAAAAAAGTGTCAGATTTGATCTGGATCTTGAGAGAAAATTTTTGAAATATGCCTTTCGATCCAATCAGATCTGAACAAACCTAACCTGAAAAATCAGGATTTCCCTTTAGGTTGGCCATTCCAAAATGATTCAGAGCTTGAATATTCCTACGGGTTAAGGTTCAGTTTCTATAACCACAACCAGACGTAACTGATTTAGTCAGAATCTTAGACGAACTTTGGTAGGCATGGATTTATCCCCAATAATACTCTTTTGCTACTAGCCTAGCCTAGAATGTCTCTATATTCCCATCGGTACCAATTTTTCTCTTGAAGATCCATTTACACCCAGTAGGTACAATACCTTCGGTGGATCTACCAAGATCCAGACTTGGTTCGAGCACATTGAGTCAATCTCTAACTTCATTGCCTCTAACCATTTCTCAGGAGTCGATATCTGATATTGCCTTATCATAGATTTTGTGATCATCACCATGAACCCCATTTTCTATAAGGAATATTTCCTCTACATCCTCTAACTGATTGGCTCTAACTGATTGGATTCCTCAGGTTCTTTGGCTCGTTGCTCTTTGGAGAGCTTCTCCTCAAGCCTAATCTATCTTTCAATGCCACCATCTTGAATAAACTATTTTTCAAGAAAAATGGTGTGTCGACTCATAATTACATTATGGTCTTTCGGAAGATAGAAATAATATCCTATTGACTCTTTAGGATATCCAATGAAATGAGCTCTAAAGGACCTAGACTCTAATTTGTCCGCTTGCTGTCTCTTGACATGGGTCGGACAATCCCAAATTCTGAGATGACTCAGACTTGATTTCTTACCATGCTATATCTCATATGGTGTGGTAAGAATAGTTTTAGAAGAAACCTTATTCAGTAGGTATATAGCTCTCATTAAACTGTCCCCAAAGAAACTCAGGGAGGTCTGTGAAGCTCATCATAGATCGGATCATATCTAATAGGATCCAGTTTCTCTGTTCTAAAACCTCGTTGAGTTGAGGTGTTCCAGGTAGAGTCTATTGTGAGACTATGTCATTTTTTTTAAGATAGTCTAGGAATTTTTGACTAAGGTATCACCTCCTCGATCTTATCGAAGTATCTTAATAGACTTTCTAGTTTACTTTTTTACTTTATGTCTGAATTTCCTTGAACTTTTCAAAGGCTTCAGACTTATGTCGCATCAGATATATATACTTGTACTGAGATAGATCATCGGTAAAGGTAATGAAGTTGACATAATTGCCTTTAGCCAGCACATCAAATGGGCTACACACATCTGTATGTACTAGGGCAAGTAGGTCCATGGCCCTTTTCCCATGTCCTATAAAAGGGAGCTTGGTCATTTTGTCTTGAAGGCATGATTAACAAATCGAATATGACTAAGTCAATAGACCAGTTAGTTTGGATTTTTCTAATTTGTTAATCCTATCTTTCGCTATATGACTCAGCCTAAGCTGCCATAGATACCTTTCATTTAGATTATCCCTAGGTCGCTTAGATCCTATAGCTTTCATGTTTTGCTCGACATTAAACACAGAGACATCAACATGCAACTGATAGGGACCATTAATTAAGAAACCACTTGTAATTTGATTTCTTTCAAAAAGAATAGTATAGTGGTCCTTAAGAAAGCTAATTATATAACCTTTCTGTGCTAAATAAGAAATAGAAATTAAATTTTCGCTTGCTGCAAGCACATAATAGCAATCCCCAAGTACTAAAACTAAATCAAATGATAGTCAAAGAGGTTCCCACGGCCACAATAGCAACTCTTGCTTCATTTTCGACATGCAGGGTCATCTCACCATCCCTCAGTCCTCTTGCTCTCCTCAAGACCCTGCATGGAAGTGCACAAGTAAGCACTAAAACTAGAGTCAAGCACCCAACTAAAGAAATTGTAAGGTTAGATTTAATGACGAGCATACTTCCAGAAGGACCTGCCTCCTTGTTCTTTAGGCTGGCCAAGTATCAAGGATAGTTCCGCTTCTAATAGCCATTAGTGTTGCTATGAAAATATTTTTTTTTGTTAGTGGCCTTCTGCTTCGGTTCTTCCTTCTTCATCTTCCCACCTTCTGCCTTCTGCATCTCCGTAGACTTTTCTTTTTTTCAAAAGACTTTCTCTTAGAGGAAGTCTACTCCACAGCAACTACTAAGCCCTTTGAACCTTTCATAGAAAGCTCAGCAGTAACCAGCATGTTCATAAGTTCAGCTAAGGTACATTACAATTTATGCATATGAAAGTTCATGATGAACTATCCATACACATAAATCAAGGACCGTAGAATCACATCAATCTATTGATCCTTGTCTAACATGACATTGAGCTTTTCAACCTTCTCTAGATCCTTGATTATTGTCAAATAATGATCTTGGACCGACTGTCCATTATGCATCTGAGCCTTAAAAAGTCTTTGAGAGACTTGATATCGGGCTGTGCGACTTTGCTCACCAAACAACTCTTGCAGGTGAGCCAACATTTGGCAAGCAGTCTTGATGTCTTCATGTTAGCACTGTAATTCATCTAACATTGAGCCCAACTTATAGTACCTAACTTTGTTATCATCATCCTTTTACTTCTCTAGAGACACTCTCTATTCAGCGGTTGGATGGAATGGTAAGGTGGGGGGTCCTGGTCCAATACATAGGTTAGCTTCTTAGAACCCAAAATAATTTTGAAGTTCCTGAGTCAATCTTTGTTATTAGGTCTGGTCAGTCTGTGGGTGTCTAAGATTCAGAATAGTGGATTTGATGTAGATATTTTTCTATAGAGAGTCAAAGTTTCTAGTTAGACTTTGTAAATAGATTTAACTAATTTATTTAGAAATTTCATTTTTAAACAAATTAGGCTCTCACTATTTTCTCGGATCCCTATGCTCCCTTGGTAGAGATGTAAAAATCTCCACCATGATCATAGATTTCTAGTGGGTAGTGCGGTCCCATCGATTGGCACACCACCACCTCACCTACCTCACCTTGGTGATGGATCAATCGATGAGTGGACAACTTTTGTCCAATGATTCTCTAATCATGGTGCATCCAAACCTAGTCTCTAATTCATGAATCTCACCATGCTCGGAATATAGCTCCACTCCATAGTTAAGTCAAACCCACCATTTACACAAATTGGATTCCTGATTGGGTCCCTCACCATGTCCAAAATATTGAGCCCAATCCATCCTCCAACCCATTGCATCCAATGCCTAATAAACATAGTTGCATCTTCTCGGTGCAATTGAACCACTGTAATCAGCCGAGAATAATCAACCCCGGGAAGGGCCTGCATATCTACAATGGTGGAAGATCTATGACTTAATATTTTTTTAGGAAGATTTGATTTAAGTCTCTTAGACATAACAATTATGACTTGTCTTAGTCATAACAATTATGATTAATTTAGTAGCATGGGTTAGCTCGAATCATTAGCCACCTCAAACTAGAATTGGATCGATCCAAATGGCCAGGTAAGTGAGACCGGTGGAAGGAATGTGCCATTAACTCGATAAGAATGCATTCAGGTCGAGTAGCTTTCAATTAAAAATCAATCGATCGTATCTACTAAACTTATCTTAGACACCAAATTGTCGAATTAGAACCAATCGGGTTAGCCTACAATCCAGGCTCAAACCATGGAGCCAAATTAGATCTTAACTTGATCGACCACATGTGACTATGAGTCGATCTTGATCCAGACTTAATCCTATTGCGTTGGTCAAATCTAAGCACTCTTGATCCTACCTAACTCTTGATTCGGCTTGATCAACCACTAGACCTAATTGAGCTACCCATACTCAAACCCAAATTTATGAAGGTATCTTAGATCTGAAAATTCATAATTTTTAGATCTAATTGATTTCATAAATTTAATTCTTAATTAAGTTAGGGTTCATAAATAAAACATGCATAAAATTCCTAGGGTTTTAGGATTTAGTGTTTTGCAGAAAAGTAAATTTTTTATTTTTGATTAAAGACAAACACGTAACACCCCTATACGCCATAAGAACATCCCATCAAATGGAAAGAGAGGGCCTTTAAACTCTTCTTACTCTTATGACCGCACGGCCAAGGGGAATGCCTTAATCAAAAATAATAATTACACTACAAAACTATTAGAACTATAACATATATTGCATATAAAATTAAAGATCTAACTATGCATGCTTTGTATACATCTCATGTATCAAAATTTAAAACTACATATGCATGTTTTATCTAATAAATTTATGATTAATTTTAGATCTACACGAACTAGGACAACCTTAACACTATAACGGATAAAACCTTATAGTAGGATAATCTTATAAAACCAATCCATGTGATCTAAAATTTAATTTTAGATTTAAATATTAGATTACAATTTAGATCTAATCTAAATAAATAATCTAAACATGCATAAAAATTATGCCATAAAAAAGTCCTAGGCTCTAATACCAATTGAAGAAAAAATATAGGGTTAATTTCTTGTAGGTATTTTGAAACTTTTTCAAAATAGATCAACAAAAGTAATAAATTAATTATATTAATTTATTAAAATACATAATTAAATCTTAGATATAGGATCTAATGCTATAATCTATGCATGCTAATAAATCTAAAATTAAATATTAAACAAACATAATAATGTTGATCATATCAACATCAAATCAAGACTAGATCTAATCTTGTGGGAGAAAGAGATCGAATCTCTTTTATCTTTTGCAAGTCAGGATCTTCAACTTGCTGATCTGAGGCTATGGATGTCACTTCAAGCCATACATGCATCCGACCTCAACGAAAAGTTCACACGAAGCCTTGATTGCAAAGTCTATCTATTGAAAATCAGCACAGTATGCTAGTACTATGCCGATCCTTCTTCGATGGCTAATTACAAATCTCCTTCTTCAAAACTTGGTATTAGATGTATGCCCTCGAAGCCAGATTGACTGAGACTTGTAATATACTTCTAAGGACAATTTTATAATTTTGATTTAAAATTAATAAAAGATTATTTTATTCTATCATATTGTGTATATAGTTCTGTGATACATCCTTTGAGTTAAGGATAATGACAATTCATATTTTCAAGAGTTGAAATTTAAGACTTGAATTTTCATAATTAACTCATAAATTGCTTCCAACCATAGGATCATCATGAGGATGGTGATCGATCTGAAAGATTGGTGTATGATTGCTTTCTTAGGATAAATGAGTCTTGAGTCTATGGTGTAGAGACACCAAAATGAGAGTACAGGCACTCATTAGAAAATGAGGGCACTGAGCATGACCCCTCCAACAATCATAAGGGGGTCCACCTTCTCGTCGATGACTGGCTCGATGCTATAGTAGTGTGACTGGTTCTTTAACCCGAGGTGCATCGATAATTCACCTTGAGGGTGTCATAGTTTGACATACCATAACTCTATCTCCTAGCCATTCAGAATCTTGAGGTTATGTTGGCTATAGCATGTTCATTATAGGAATTGAATTGCACCAATAAGGGATCTATCGATCTCGGTAGATGAGGAGTAGTCCTATGATGATCATGAGATCGAGTCCTTAAGCCCATACCCATGGTAGAGTGAAATAATAGAAAAAAGCTTTCTATTAGGATTTGACATTGGATTCGAATTGAATGATCTATTCATATGATAGGGTGTTGGGTTCGACGAGTTCACCTTAACTCTAATCCTATCAAAGCGCAAGATAGAAGAATCCAATCACACAAATAGCTGCACTGAGAGATTTGCATTCGGTTCTAATGGGTTGCTACCATATACTGCTAGGTATTACTAGTGGATTTTGAGAGCAATTAGAATGATCTTGATGATCGATCATTCTAATTGAGTGAATCAAAAAAGTTCTGATCCATCGAAAGGTATTTCAATGATGTCAATGATAAAAATTGCGACATATCTCATTACCATACGGATCTGAGCCTAACTGAATCACACAAATAAGGGTTTAGATCTAGATGTTATCAATTAAGCTAATCCAATTTGATTGTTTTGAATTAGATCCAATTAGGTTCAAGAAAATCATGCAAGAACATGATTGAGCCTAATATTCTTCTTCTATAGTCTTTCTAGTTAGTCTTGGCTGAGTCTAATTGGTTTGGACTTATCTGGGATCTTTGTATGGTTTTATCGTAGTCTGATTGGAGTTTGTCCAGGTCAGAAAAATGTTATGAGAAAATACCTATCAATTCCTATATTCAATAGGACAAGACCTGCCAATTCTTATCACTATCAAGACATGGGGTCAAGGGTTGGCCCATATGCAGGAAAGAAAGGATAGGGGCATGCACCCCTTAAAGATCCTCTAGGGGCACACGCCCCCTTGGGTTTTCATGCATAAGTATGCATGCATGCCCCATGTTGGCATGCACATATGGGGAATAAGAGGAAGAGACTCCCATAAGAATGGTACTTTAGGGTTTCTTGATGGGATCAAAGACCTAGGCACCAAACAAGTTGTGCTCATCCAAACTTGGCGCCACCTATGGAGGATTTTAGGGCACTCTAACCTGATTGGATCAGGTGACATCATGTAGCCAATCAGATTTAGATCTAATTACATCAACGAATATGATTCGTTGATGCTGTGTAGCACTGCATGGCACATAGGAGTATATTTAAAGACCCTCTGCGCCTTGGGTTTTATATTTTTATGTGCCCAATTGCTCCACACCAAAGTGCTACCGCTATCCCTATTCCACACCCCTTTCTTCCTCCTCTCCCTCTTCTCCACATCCAAAAGTTGGGTGAAATTCCAGTAAGGAAGATCCAAGGTGTTGCCGCAAAGATCAAACAAGAGACGACGTGTTCGTGAGACGAGCACGCTCCCTTCAACTATTGATTGAAGGCTCTATATATCATATCTAGATCTAATCTTTGAAGGTAAGATTCAAAAGGAGAAGACATCCAGAACCAGCCCGAGTGAACTCTGTGGTAGAGGCCAGGCACTTGTGTGGTTAGATCCAAAATCCCGAGCGATAATAGATCATCGTCAGGATAATAGTTACCCTAAATAGGTATTAGATTAGTTCCTATTTTAGTTTTAATTTTTATTTTTAATATCAGATCATTAGGATCAGATTTGAGAACTCTCAAATCTAATCAAATTTTTATAAAATTTTTATGAAAAATTTTACTACAGATCTGATCAGATCATATCAATCCTATGGCAAAAAAATCATTTTTTCCTTCAATTGGTATCAGAGCTACATTAGCAGTTCTTCAGATATACCTTAGATCTAATTTTTATTTTATTTTATGATATGATATTAGTGATTTTAGATATCACATCAGATGTGATTAGATCTAAAATTAGAAAATTAAAAATTTAATTCATATATGTGATGTATGAGATGAATGTCTAGACTAGGTTTGTAGATTTGATCTATGATATGTCTAGAATAAATTTTCTCTTGATATGTTCAATTTAAAATTTATTTTTAGATGTTATATTAGATATAATCAAATCTAAATCATGCATGCAAGTATTTATTTTGATACATGAGATGTATGCAAAGCATGTATAGGTTAAATCATTAATTATATATGCAAAATATGATTTAGATCTAACTAGTTTTATAGTAGAAATTAAATTTTGATTAAGATGTTTCCCTTGGCCATCCAATCATACGAGCAAAGTAGGGTTTAAAAGCCCTCTCCTTCCATTCAATGGGATGCTCTTATGGCGTGTAGGGTGCTGCATGTTCGTCCTTAATCAAAAATCAAAACTTACTTATCTACAAAATCTTAGATCCTGAAACTCTAGGATTTTGATATATGTTTTATTTATGAATTCAAACTTAATTAAGAATTAAATATATAAAATTAATTAGGTCTAAAAATTATAAATTTTCAGATCTAAGATATCCTCATAAAATTGGGTTTGGGTGTGGATAGCTCCATTAGGTCTAGCGGTTGATCAAACCGAATCAAAAGTTAGTTAGGTGGGATCAAGAGTGCTTTGATTTGACCAGTCTAATAGGATTAAGTTTGGATCAAGATCGACTCATCGCCACATGTGGTCGACTAAGTCAACACCTAATTTGGCTCCGTAGTTCGAGCCTTATTGTAGGCTAATCCGATTCGTTACAATTTGGTGTCTAAGGTAAGGTTAGTGGATATGACCGACTGATTTTTAATTGGAAGCTACTCGACCTAAATGTGTTCTTGTCGAGTTAATGGCATATCGTTCTTGTCGAGTTAATGGCATATCCACCTGTCTCACTTATCCATTTGGGTTGATCTAGTTTTGATTTGAGGTGGCTAACAATTCGAGCTAACCCATGCCACTAGGTTAGTCATAATTGTTATGGCTAAGTCAAGTCTTGTCTAAGAGACCTAAATTAAATTTTTCTAAGAAAATAAATATTAAGTCATAGGTCTTCCATCATTGTAGATATGCGGGCCCTTCTCGGGGTTAATTGTTCTCGGCTGGTTACAGTGGTTCAGTTGCATCGAGAAGATGCAATCATGTCTATTAGGCATTGGATGCTATGGGTTGGAAAATGGATTGGGCTTAATATTCCAAGTATGGTGAGAGACCCAATCATGAATCCAATTCATATAAATGGTGGGTTTGACTTTAACTATAAGGATTGGAGCAATATTCCGGGCATGGTGAGCTCCATGACTTAGAGATCAGGTTTGGGTGCACCATGATTAGAGAATCATGGACAAGAGTTGTCAATCCATCGGGCTGACCCACCACCAATAATTGTTAGGTGAGGTGGTGAGCCAGTTGGTGGGACCGCACCATCCACTAGAAGTCTTTGATCATGGAGATTTTCACATCTCTATCAAGGAAGTGTAGGGATCCGAGCAAATAGTAGGAGCCTAATTTATTTAAAAAATAAAATTTCTAAATAAATTGATCAAGTCAAATTATAAAATCTAACTAAAAACTTTGACTCTCTATAGAAAAAATATCTACATCCAACCCCTTGGCCAAAATTCTAGATACCCACAAACTGATTGGACTAAATTTTAAGGACTGACTTAGGAACTACAAAATCATTTTGGGTTTCAAGAAGCTGTCTTGTGTATTGGACCAGCACTCACCCACTTTACCAGCCCATCCGACCGCTGATCAGAGAGCATCTCTAGAAAAGTGGAAGGATGATGATAATAAAGCAAGGTACTACATGCCGCCATATACTGCTAGGTGTTGTTGGTGGATTTTGGGAGCAATTAGAATGATTTAGATGATCGATCATTCTAGCCGTTCGAATCAGAAAAATTCTAATCCATCGAAAGGAGTTTCGATGATGTCGATGATAGAGATCATGACATATCTCATTACCATACAGAATTAAACCTAACTGGATCACACAAACAAGGATTTGAATATGGTGATCATCAATTGAACTAATCCAATTCAATTGATCTGAATGAGATTCAATTAGGTTCAAGGAAATCGTGCTAGCACTCGATTGAACCTAACGTTCTTCTTTTACTATCATAAATAGTTGTCCTGACTAAGCCAAAGGAGTTTGTGCTCAATCAGAGGCCTTCACTTGGTCTGACTGGAGCCTGTCCATGTCAGAAAAGGGTTGTCTTATTTTGTAAGACAATACCTGCCATTTTTTGTCACCTACCATTTCTCGTCCTTTGACTTTGGTCAAAAGTTGACCTTTGACTGGTCAAATGTTGACCATTGATACTTTGACTTCTGTCCACATGTCATGCACCTATTGGAGAGCTGGTGGGGGCTTGTCCCCCTGCCAGAAGCTGGCAAGGATGTGGGTGCACGCCAAGGGTGGCGTGTGCCCAAGTTTGAGGTGCCCAGGAGTCCCTGTTCAATAGGGACTCCATCTCCTTATTGGATTCTAATTATACTCCTCCTAAGAACCAACTTTGACTGGTCTTAAGCACCATCTAAGGATGAATCCAAGGAACTCTATTCCCACCAATCAGATTTAGATCTGATTTCACAAAGAGTTGTGATTGGTTGGGAAGAAGAGGAGTTGGATCATGCATAGTCTATAAATAAGACCCTACGCCCAACTCAAAGTTGTGAACATAATTCCCTCGCCCCAAGGCTTCCTCTCTCTCCTCCTCTTTGCCAAGCCCATCTTCTCCCTCTCCTCTCCACGCCCAAAGTAGTTTGGGATCTCAGTTGGTACAATCTAGGCGAGAGAAAGTCGATAGAAAGCTAGAAGGCTGTGCTGCTGCAAAGGATAACTGCTGATCTTCAAAAGCTATTTTGAAGATCCTCCAAATCAGATTCAGATCTAATTTTTGGAGACGTGATAGAGAAGAAGAGGATCTCCAGATCCTATCCGAGTGGATACTGATAGAGGCCAGGCAGGCACTTGCGTGGCTAGATCTAGAACCTTCCACTGCTTATAGGATCATCAACGGATAATAGGATTACCATACATCAAGGTAAATTAAATCATAATTTATCTATATTTTATTTTAATTATTAAAATAATAAAATTAGATCTGAAACATCCCAGATTTGATTTAGATCAAAGAGAAAATTTTTTGAAATATATCTCTTGATCCGATCAGATCTGAACGAACCTGGTCCGGAAAATCAGGATTTCCCTTCATCTGGATTGTAGGCTAACCCAATTGGTTCTAGCTAAATAATTTAGTGTCTAAGGTAAGTTTGGCACATATGACCAACTGGTATTTAATTGGGAGCTACTCGACCTGAATGTGTTCTTGTAAGAGTTAATGGCATATCCCTTCCACCTGTCTCACTTACCTGGCCATATCTGTTGACTCAATTATGATTTGAGGTGGTCAATAATCCGAGCTAACCCATGCCACTAGGTTAGTCATAATTGTTATGACTATGACAAGTCTAGTTTAATGAGACCTGAATCAATTCTTCCTAAGAAAAGATTAAGTTTGAGGTCTTCCACCATTGTAGATGTGCGGGCCCTTCCCGGGGTTGATTGTTCTCGGCTAGATACAGTGGCTCAGTTGCACCGGAAAGATGCAATCATGTCTATTAGGCATTGGATGCTATGGGCTGGAGGATGAGTTGGGCTCAATATTTCGGATACGGTGAGAGACTCAATTAGGAATCCAGTCTATGCAAATGGTGGGTCTGACTTAACTAAGGAGTGGATCAATATTCTGGATACGGTGAGATTCATGAATTAGAAACCAAGTTTGGATGCACCATGATTAGAGAATCATTGAACAAGAGTTGTTCACTCATTGGCTAACCCATCATCAATAACTATTAGGTGAGGTGATGAGTTAGTTGGTGAGACCGCACCACCCACTAGAGATCATTAATCGAGGAGATTTTTGCATCTCTACAAAGGGAGTGTAGGGATCCGAGAAAATAGTGGGTATTATCTATCAAAATGCGGTGTACATCATAATAGCAATGTTCAAAGAGATTATAACCGCATCGTTGTATTGGAACCAGACTCCTTGAGCATCCTCATCGATGAAAGTGATGGGCTCTTCAGTTCTTCACCTCTTCTCGAGCTCGACTGACCCGCTAAACTCCCCTCACTGAAGTACCCCAGAGATGGTGTTAATGATGCCGATCTGGAGCCGATCTTCTCGCTGCTCCCTGCCCCTCGGTGATTCTAGCGGTGACGGTGCTCTCCACTGATCCTCTCATCCTTCTGACCGACGTTGTAGGAACCGACCAAGCCTACCATGCCTGATGAGCTCTTCGATCTCATCTTGGAGCTGGATGCACTCTTTCATATCATGATCGTAATCGCAATGGTAGAGACAGAACTTGGTAGGATTGCATTTATTGGGGTGTGTGCACATCCTTTTCGATCTTGGTAGATTCTCCCTGATCTCATCAGTACTTGGAGTTTTGGAGCATTGAGAGGGACGTAGTTGTGGAATTTTCTGAAAGGAAAGCTCCATCGCACCCTTCTATTTGGGCTTCTTTGCCTCTAGGCTCGGGTAGAGGTTCGAGCCTGCTTACGCTCCAGAGGAGTCCGGGAGCGTGGTCGAGTTCTGCTTGATTTCTCTCCAGCCGCGGGCACATTTGGTTCACTCGCCTGCCACTCTTGGGCAGCTTCATTATCCCTGGCCTTAAAGGCCTCTTCAGCTCGAGCATAACCTTCAGCCCGAGCCAAGCGAAGTACTTGGGGTACTTCTTCTCCAGGAAGAATAGCAAATCATTCTTTTGAAGGCCGTCCTTGAGTACGGTCATTGCAACAAACAGGTCCAGGTTCCAGACCTCCAATACAGTAGCATTAAAACTAGGTGACATAAGCCTGGATAGATTCTTCCTCCTTCTGCTTGATATTCATCAAGAAATCCAAATCTCGGTGGGGACGTCGACTGCTAACAAAGTGAGGCATAAACTGATGGCTCATTTGATTGAAAGAAAAAATGGTACTTGGCTTAAGTACCGAGTACCAGTTCCTGGTGGCTTCCTTGAGGGTGGACGAAAAAGCCTGGCACAAAATGGCATCTGATGTGTTTTGGAGCAGCATCATTGTCCGAAAGGCCTTTAGGTGGTCGACCGGATCGGTGGTTCCATCGTAACTCTCAAACTACGAGAGCTTGAAGTTAGGTGAGATTGGCTCCTGCATAATCTTCTGAGAAAAAGGAGGATCAGTACAAATATCATTACCGTGTGAAGAGGGAGCATGATGGAGTTCTTCGATTCATCGACTCATTTTCTGGAGTCTTTGATCTAGAAGATCATCACGATCATTGATCTCCAGGATTTTCGGGTGGAACAGGGGCAAAACTCCCCCCAGGGTCGAGTCATGGTCCGAGCAAGGGCTCTCCACCCTCTTTCCTTTTTTGGAGGTCACCGGTCGGCTAGTCCAAGTCAGCCATCCCTAGATCGGATTATGGGGCTTTGGAGAAGCCTGCTCCGACGAAATTGGCATTGGAGCCTATCGATGCAAGGCCTGCATCATCTCCATGAGTCTGCAAATCTGCCGGACCAGCAGGTTGAACTGCTCCGCATCCACCATGGCTGTAGGTGGAGCTTGAGTTGCTGGAGCTGAAGGAGCAGATAGATCTGGATGGGATCTGATTGTAGAGGCCGTTGATTGCCTGGTCAAAGCTTTCCTGGGAGGTATTTTTTTTGAAAAGAACTCTAAAGAGGAAGAAGAGAGATCACTGTTGAGCACTCCTTTAACAACAAGGGATCCTCAGGAATAGAGGGCCTTTCCTCTTGCGCCAATCCTATTGGTGTGAAATCTGGTTGCCGTCGGAGAAGTGTTGGAGTCGGAGAATATGAGATCACCCCAGTGACCTGCAAAACAAGTCTCGTCCATAGCCCAGGGTGGTGGCTCCAGAAATATCCTCTGATGGTAAAGTTAGCTTTTTCGGCCAACAAAAATGGAGTGCTCAGTCAAGAAAATTGCAGAATTTTTAGAAGGGAGAAGAAAGCCTAGAAAAAATATATTTGGAGGGTCCTTTTTATAGACGGAGCCTGTAACAGACTGATAGTGACAGCCATAACTATAGGGTAGTGGGCTGCTCGGGGCCACGTGGAGTTTGTTATGGAGGATAATATTTGTTGTCGTGAGGTGCCAGTCCATTTGAGATTTGATAGTAAAAGTTTGGAGGGATGGGAATCGGTTGGTGATGAATTTTGAGCTATATCAATTCTAGAGGAGTTCGAACTCCTCTAAGGTAGTCCGGGTGTGGGTCGGTTCATGTCGTGTACGAGATCGGACTCGTGCGGAGACCTTCTTGGATGACTATGGGGAGTTTGGCTGCTGAAGGGGTCCGAAAGGGGTTCGACCACTGGAGAAGTCCGAAAGGAGTTTGACTACTGGAGGAGTTCGAAAGGAGTTCGGCTGCTGGAGGAGTCCAAAAGGGGTTTGGCTGTTGGAGGAGTCTGGAAGGAGTTCGGCGGCTAGAGGGGTCCAGAAGGAGTTCGGTTGTTGGAGAAGTCTCAAGAGGAAGAATTTTCGATCGAAGCTCTTCTGTGATTATTAGTTACATTAGGCTAAGCATCAGACTGGACTTCGACGGGAGTGGGGTTTATCCCCAACACTTACCAAAGGCTCTACACCAAGAAGTGGAAAGGGAATGCCACAAGCGATGGCTCAAAGAGAGCGAAGGTCGGTGTTCTAGCCCCACAGTCCCTGCCTCCATTGTCGCTGCATCCGAGGTCATCGCTAGCACTGAAGCTGCGTTAACTACTGAGGTCGGCACCACCGGCATGGGCCCAGTGCCACCCATGCCCTCATGTACTTCCAGCAGAGATCGGGCTTTGGAGCTCCCTACCAATGAAGAGATAGGGGAAGGAAGAAAAAAGAAGAAAGCTTCCAAGACGTCACGCAAGGCTCGCCAAAGCAGACTAGATGGTGACAGCGACAAACGAGGAGATGATCCCTTCGACAACCCAAAGTTCATCCGAGATCTTACCGACAGATTTGCCATGCCGGAGGTGGTGGACCAGATGGCCGACCTTAACCCATGGCATCTCATCTGGGGTTCTCTCGAAACCATCCTCAAGGTGATTGCTCCGTTGCTCGACTCTTTCTCTTCTCTTCTGCTCTCTTTTTTTTTCTTTTTTTAACACCAATAATTTATTGCAGTCTGGTTACTAGATGCTCGCCTACATCAAAAGGATGCATCGTCAGGAGGCGGAGGCACAGAAGGCCCAGAAGGACCTTCAAGCCGAGATCCACCATCTTCAAGAGAGTGTTGCCGAGGTCGAGCACCTTACGAAGAAGATGGTGGGCATCGAAAGTCTCTAGGACGTGCTTCACAATGAGGAATTCATCTCGGCCAGACTCAAGGCCGCATTAGCTTTGGAGGAGCAAAGGAAGAAGGAAGCCGAGAATAGGGTCGCCGAATTAGAGACCCAAATGGTGAAGTCAATCTCGGAGGCGATGGGCTATGGAAGAGTTTAAGGCCTCTCCCGAGATTAGGAACTTGAACGTCAAGTTTGGCCAGGAGGCATTTATCATTGGTTTCGAGCTCTGCAAAGGCAGGGTGGCCCGAAGTTTCCTGAGCTCGACCTCAGCTTTCTAGAGGAGGAAGGTGATATGGATGCAGGACCATCCGATGCCGCAGTCGATCCTTCCTTCAGCGAACTTCAGCATCCGGAAGGGCAGCTTTGAGAAGGAGATCGCCGAACTCAAGAGAAATGCCAGTGACAAGTCCTAGGCACTAACGGCGAAAATTAGCTCTGTTGAAGTTGACCTAAAGAAGGCTGGGGAAAAAATCTATCTTCGAGAAGGGAGCTCACCATGGTCCACCGACAAGGTCCGATACGATTGGGACTGGTCAGAAAGGTTCTTCCAGCTTCAGAAGCAGCTGCATGATATTGAGGACTAGCACAATAGCTACCAAACGACTTGGGTAGGAAAGATGTCAGGCTTGAAGGCGAGCACAAGGCTGCCAAAGATGAAGCAGCTTATCTTCAGAAGCGACTGCACAGTAATCGAGAAGCCAGTGCGAGTGGTGAGTCGGAGGGGATCGCCTCCTTGAAGAGGACCATCGGTGAGCTTTCAAAGATGATTGGGGCAGAAAAGGCCAAGGTTCTGTGGTTGAAGCTTCAGCTAACCTGTGAACATCGGACTGTCGAGGAGGTGGAGGCCGAGTCTAAAGTTTTGAGGAGACAGCAACGAGAGCTTTAGGATAAGTTTTAGCTCACCAATAGAATATACGTAGATGATCTCTACAAGAAGAAGGAGCTTGAGGAGGAGATCCTTAGGCTAAAGCAGGCCTTGGTGATGGCTAAGGTCGGCAGCCTGAAGTTCAAGGAATCCGGTTCGCCTAAGGGCTTCAGCCTCTTCCCCTTCTTTTTTTTCTTTTAGTTTAATCGACCTTGTCGGCCTATGCCTTACCTTCTTTACCTCATTTTTCTCTACGTTGCCTTCTCATGAAATGCTTGTTGTGGATGCCAAACTAGGACCTCTTCTACACACCAGGATAAGATTCCGCCTTTCGTATTTGACGTAGTTAGGTTGTCACAAAAAAACACATGTAAGGATTCTCCGTCGAGATTCTTTCTTCTCCTCATCTTTGCTCAACGAGGTTTTAACTTTTGCTCACATTAGGATGAGGCTTATCTTTTGATCCAAACATGGCTTGTGGGGGTATGTTCGGGTCATCAGTAGGACCTCTCCTCCCATCTCATCTTAGTTTAACGAGACCTTCGACTTTGCCCACATTAGAATGAGGTTCTCCTATTCCTAATGAATTGTGGGGGCAGATTAGCACCATTGATAGGGCCTCTCCCCTCATCTCATTTTAATCTAATGAGGCCTTCAACTTTGCTCATATTAGGACGAGGTTCTCCTCCTATTCCTAACGGGCTGTAGGGGCACATTAGGGCCATTGGTAGGGCCTCTCCCCTCATCTCGTCTTAGTTCAATGAGGCCTTAAACTTTGCTCACGTTAGGATGAGGTTCTCCTCCTGTTCCTAATGGGCTATAGGGGCGCATTACGATCGTTGGTAGGGCCTCTCTCCTCATCTCGTCTTAGTTTAACGAGGCCTTCAACTTTGCTCACATTAGGATAAGGTTCTCCTCCTATTCCTAATGGGTTGTAGGAGCACGTTAGGGCCATTGGTAGGGCCTCTCCCCTCATCTCATCTTAGTTCAATGAGGCCTTTGACTTTGCTCACATTAAGCTGAGGTTCTCCTCCTATTGCTAATGGGCTACTTTAGGTTGCTTCAGAAAGTTATTAGTCATTACATGATTTTTACGCCAAGAAATAGTGATGTTAAAATAGAAAAGTTTTATTAAAGAAAAGTTATTGGTAGTACAATCTCAAGTTTTCTGAATTCCAAGGCCATGAGAGAGTTGTTCCTCTAAGCTCCTTCAAGTAATAAGTTCTGGGTTGGATAACCTCCTCTATTTCATACGGATCTTCCCAATTCAGAGTGAGCTTTTCTTGATTCTGGGGCTGTGAGACAGCCGCTCGTCGAAGTATCAAGTCCCTCACTTTGAATATCTTGCCTTTGACTTTTGAATTGTAGTAGCTCGCTACCTTTTGCTTGTAGGTTGCCATCCGAACTTGGGATTTCTTCCATTTTTCTTCTAACAAGTTGAGGTTAGCCCTGAGGTTCGATGAGTTTTGCTGCTCATTGAATGCCATGACTCATGCTGACGGAAGTTTGAGTTCTATTGGGATGACCGCTTTCATTCTAAAAGTCAAAGCAAATGGGGTCTCCCCAGTTGGCAATCTTTGGATAGTTCAGTATGCTCAGAGCACATGATAGAGTTCATCTAGCCAAGTTTCCTTCACTCTTTCAAGTCTTGCTTTGATACCTTACAATAGGGTTCTATTTGTCACTTCGACGTCTTCATTTGCTTGTTGGTGGGTGATTGATGTAAAATGTTTGGAGATGTTCAGATCTTCACAAAATTCGGCAAATCTTGTTCCGACAAACTACCGCCCATTATCAGTTATGAGAGTTCGAGGTAGATCGAATCGATAGATGATTGACTTTCAGACGAAGTCCTGCACCTTGGCTTCAGTAATTTTTGCCAATGATTTGGCCTCGACCCATTTGGTGAAGTAGTCGATTGCAACTAGAAGAAACTTTCATTGTCTGGATGCCATTGAAAAGGGGCCAAGTATATCCATTCCATACTGTGCGAATGGCTACGATACGCCTAGTGGAGTAAGCTCGGAGGTCGGCTGTCTTCGTATGTTTGCATTTCTCTGATAGCTATCATATTTCTTGACATACTTCATAGAGTCGTGGTACAAGGTCGGCCAATAGTACCCTTGTCGAAGTAGTTTTTATGATAGGGATCTGGCCCCTACATGACTTCCATAAATTTCCTCATGCACTTTTCAAAATGCGAAGTCGGCCTCTGAAGGTCGGAGATACCTCAAGAGCGATAGAGAATATGACCTTTTATATAGCTTGCCTTCATATAGAACATATCGAGAAGCTTGATTTTTGAGTTTTTGGACTTCTTTCTAATCATGAGTAAGAATTCCATCCTTGAGGTAGGCAACTAGCGGGTCAATCCAGCTCGGCTCATGCTCAACTTGCAAATCAGGCTGTGACTCCTCCATGCTTGGGCACTTTAGAATTTCAAAAAATACTTCTTTGAGCAGTTCGATTGGGGCTAAAGTGGCCAACTTAGAGAGAAGGTCGGCTCTTGTATTTTTCATCCTCGGAATCCATTGAATGCTAAAACTGTTGAAGGTTAAATCCAAGTTTTTTACTTTCTCAAGATACTTCATCATGCTTTCCTCCCGGGCTTCATGGTTGTTAACTTGTCCGAGCACTAGCTGGGAATCACTAAAAACTTGGAGCCAGTCTATCTAACTCTTTTGCTATTTTTAACCCACGATTAGAGCGATGACTCCCTCGGGGTTAACTAAGACATCCCGCATTTGGTCCAACAGCGTTGGATGAAACATCCATGTACAGGATCCAAAAGCCTTTAGAAAGGTCAGCGTTCTCTTCGGTGGGGTCTCAACTGCAACCATGGAATGCTGGTTTCATACCGTTCAGGCTTGGCTTCAGCTGTAATGGTGCATTCTACTACAAAATCTGGTAATATCTGAGCTTTGACCGACGATCGGGGTCGGTAATTGATGTCAAACTCTGTAAGCTTGATTGCCCATTTTGTGATTCTTCTGGAGGCATCCGTTCGATGAAGAACTGCTTTAATTGGTTGATCCATGAGGATAGTTATAGTGTGCCCCTGAAAGTAAGGTTGGAGTCTCCTGACAGCAATTAGAAGAGAGTAAGTTAAATTTTCTAACTTAGAGTACCTAGTCTCTGCATCTTTTAGGACTCGGCTTATGTAGTAGATCGGTCGCTGCACTTTCACTTCCTCCTTGACCAGGACCGCCGTCAGGGCTGCCAGGGTGACTGATAGGTATAAGAATAATTCTTTTTCGGACTCAGGCTTTGCCAGCAGTAGGAGTGAGCTGAGGTAATTTTTAAGCTCCTCGAATGCCCGTTGGCATTCTGTCATCCAACAGAAGCTCTTTGGTTGTTTGAGAACTTAAAAGAAGGGCATGCATCGCTCGACCGATCTTGAGATGAAGCGATTTAGGGATGTCACTTTTCAAGTCAAGCGCTAAACTTCTTTGATTGTTCTTGGAGTGGACATCTCCTAAATTGCTCAGATTTTTTCTGCATTCGCCTCAATCCCATGCCTCGAAACCATGAATTCCAAGAACTTTTCTGAGGTTACACACCGAAGGCGCATTTGGTCGGGTTCAACTTCATCTTGTACTTCTTAAGTGCGCTTGAAAGTCTCTTCGAGGTCAGTGATGTGATTTATTGAAGCTCGGCTCTTGACGAGCATATCATCTACATACACCTTCCTGTTTCGATCAATCTGCTCCCTAAAGATTTTGTTGATCAGGTGCTGGTATCCCTACATTCTTGAGTCCAAAAGGCATAATTCTGTAATAGTAAAGACCACGGTCAGTAACAAAAATGATTTTCTCCTCATCCTCTGGCGCCATCCAGATTTGGTTATAGCTAGAAAAGGCGTCCATAAAGGTGAAGAGTTCATGGCTCGAGATTGCATCCACCAACTGGTCAATCCTAGGCAGGGGGTAGTTATCTTTTGGGCAAGCTATGTTCAGCTTCTTAAAGTCTATACACATCCTCTACTTGCCATTCACCTTTTTGACAAGCACCATGTTTGAGACCCAGCTCGGATAGTTAACTTTTCGGATGAATCCAGCCTTGAGTAGTTGTCAACTTCTTCCATAATTGCTTTCTGCCTCTTCGGAGCATGGCTGTGCAACTTCTTTTTTACTGGCCGACACCTAGTCAGCCAATGTTCCATGACCTCGACAACGATTCCTGGCATATTCATTGGAACCTAGGTGAAGACATCTACATTCTTTTGAAGGAAGGAGATGAGTTGCTCTCAAATCTCATCCCCTAAGTTGGAACCGATCTGCACAGTGTGCTCTGCATTCCCGTAATCCAAGGACACGGCTACAAGGTCTTCCATAGGCTCGTCCTGCTCCTCTGTAAGGTCGTAGTGGATATCCAGCCCATCAACAGGGCAAAGGTCATGCTGGGTGTTTTTTTGTAAGGCAATGGAGTAATAGAACCTTGCCAAGGCCTAGTCTTCCCTAATTTCTCCAATTCCGTAGCTCATTGGAAACTTCAACTTTAAGTAATAGGTTGATACCACAGCTCAGAGTGTGTTCAAATCAGATCGGCCAAGAATAGCATTGTAAGCAAATGGAGCTTTTACGATTAGAAAATCGACCTGCACTCTGGCCAGCCTCGGGCGTTGCTCTGCAGCCACAGTCAGAGTTATTATGCCCTCAACTGGCACGATGTCGCTAGTGAAGCCTACCAACGGAGAGTTCATAGGTTCCAAGTAATTATTAGGTAAAGACATTTTCAAGAAAGCATCGTAAAATAAAATATTAGCAGAGCTTCCATTATCTACCAGAATGCGGCGCACATCATAGTCAGCAATGTTTAAAGAGATTACAACAGCATCATTATGCGGGAATAGAACTCCTTGGGCATCTTCGTTGGTGAAAGCAATGGGCTTCTTAGTTCTCCGCCTCTTCTCGAGGCTTTGCTAATCTTCTAGCCTCCCCTCACCGAAGTCCCCTAGAGATGGTATTGATGATGCCGAGGGATGGTCGATATGGCTCCTGCTCCTCCCTTCTTGGTAGTTCTGGCTGCGATAGTGCCCTCATCTGATCTTTCCAGCCCCTCGGGCCGACATCGCAGGAATCGACCGAGCCTGCCTCATCTGATGAGCTCCTTGATCTTGTCTTGGAGCTGGATACACTCTTCAGTATCGTGACCGTGGTCACGATGATAGAGGCTGAACTTGTTTGGATTGCATCTACCAGGATGGGAGCACATCCTTTCTGGCCTTGGCAGCTGCTACTTAATCTCCATCAGTACTTGCATTTTCGGAGCATTGAGGGGGGCATAGTTGTGGAACCTTCATAGGGGGGAGCCCCGCCAAGCCCTTCTATTAGGGCTTCTTTGCTTTCGAGCCCGGGAGGAGTTCAGGCTCGCTTGCGCTCAAGGAGTGTTCGGGAGCATGGTCGAGCTTCACTCGGCTTTCCTTCCTCAATGGGCTTGCCCAGCTCACCCATTCGCCGCTTTCTAGTGGCTTCATTATCCTTGGCCTGGAAGACCTCTTCCACCCGAGCATACCCTTCAGTCCGAGCCAGCATATCGATAAAATCCCTAAGGTACTTCTTTAGAAAAAATAGCAGATTGTTCTTCTGAAGGCTACCCTCAATGCGGCCATCGCAATAGATTGGTCCAGGCTTCGGACCTCTAGTGCAGCAGCATTGAAATGGTTGACATAAGCTCAGATAGATTCTCCCTTTTGTTGCTTGATGTTGACAAGAGATTCCGAGCCTCGCTTGGGATGTTGGGTACCGACAAAATGAGCCACAAACTGATGGCTCATTTGATCGAAAGAGAAGATGGTTTTCGGCTTGAGGGCCGAGTACTAATTCCTGGCTGTCCCCTTTCAAAGTAGATAGGAAAGCTCGGCACAGGATGGCGTTGGGCGCGCCATTGAGCAGCATCATTGTTCGAAATGCATCCAGATGGTCAATTGGATTGGAGGTTCCATCGTAGCTCTCGAATTAGGGGAGCTTGAAGTTCGGCGGGATCGGTTCCTACATGATACGCTGAGAGAAAGGAGGGTCGGTACAGATATCATTACTATGTGAGGGGGGTGCATGGCGGAGTTCTTCTATTCGTCGAATCATCTCTTGTAGTTTCTGGACTAGAAGATCCTCTCGATCACAAATCTTCAAGGTCATTTGGCTGAACGGGGACAAAGTCCCCTCAAGGGTAGAGTCATGATTAGAGCCCTCTGCTTCCCTTTATCGAAGGTCACTTGCCCGCCAGCCCAAGTCGGCTATCCCCAGACTGGATCATGGAGCTCCAAAGAAGCCTGCTCCAGTCGAATTGGCATCGAAGGCTGCTACTGCATGGCCTGCACTACTTTCATGAGGCCACGAACCTACTGGACTAGCAGGTTGAACTACTCCATGCCACCATTGCTTGCAGGTGGAGCTTGAGTTGCCAGGGATGAAACAGGGGTGGACAGATCTGGATGAGATTTGATCATGGATGCCATTGACTGTTGGGTAGAAGCTTTCCTGAGAGGCATTTTTTTGGAAAAGACTCTGGAGGAGAAGAAGAAAGTTCTCTACTGAGTACTCCTTCAAGAATAAGGAAACCTCAGAAATAGAGGCTCTTCCTCCAGCGCCAATTCTATTGGTGCAAAATCTGATCATCACCGAAGGAGTGCAGGAGTCGAAGAAGACAAGGTCACCATCGGTGACCTGTAAGACAAGTCTCGTCTAGAGCTTGTGGTGGGTGACTCCGGTAAGACTCTCCAATGATCAAGTCAGCTCTTTCGATCGATAGAAATGGAGTGCTCAGTAGAGAGTTGCAGAGTATCGAATAACGAGAAGAGAGATTGAAGAAAACATATCTAGAGGGTCCTTTTTATAGATGGAGCCTAGGGATGTTGGAGTCCCATACGGATGGGAATCCAGGTTGCTTCTTGGTTTCTACTTAGGTGGCCCTTGGGTATCTACTTTGACCAGTCTTAGGCACCATCTAAGAATGAACCTATGGGTCTCTCATCTGATTGGATCAGATAATGTCATCCCATCCAATCAGATTTAGATCTGATTGCATGAAGCAACGTGATTGGCTGGGGTGATGCAGCACTGCATGGCGCAGCAGAGTCTATAAAAAGACCCTATATGCGCCCAATTTTAAGAACTCCTCTTCCAAGCCATGCCCCAAGGATGCCCCTCTCCCTTCTCCATGCCACCATCTGACCCTCTCTCTCCTCTCCACACCCAAGGAAGTTGGGCCTTCAGATTAGTGCGAGTCAGGCAAGGAAAGGCTGACGAAAAAGGAAGAAGGCAGCACTATTGCAGAGACGACAGGTGATCTTCAGAAGAAGTTTTGAAGATTCTCCAAATCAGATCCAGATCTGACTTTTGGAGAAAAAAAAGAGAAGGAGAAGATCTCTAGATCCAGCCTAAGTGGATATCAGTAGAGGCTAGGTGCTTGCGTGGCTAGATCCAGAACCTCAGGGCTTCGGCAGGATCATCAACGAGTAATCAGATTACCCAGAATCAAGGTAGAATTAATTCAAAATTAATTCAATTTTATTTTTTTATTCATCAGATCATAAAATCAGATCTGGAAAGTATCAGATCTGATTAGGATCTAATAGGTGATTTTTGAAATATGCCTCTCGATCCAATCAGATCTGAACGAACCTGACCCTAGGAAATTAGGATTTCCCTTCAACTGGTATCAGAGCCAAGTTCTTATAAAATTTTTTAGATCTAATTTAATCTGATTAATTAGTGATTTTAGATATCACATGAGATATGATTAGATATGAAATTAAAAAAATAGAAAATTAAAATTAATTAATCTAGATCTAATATATATGAGATACATAACTAGACTAGGTATAGAATTGTTCTATGTGTATTCTTGTATAATCATATTTTTTATTTGATGAAATATGATTTTTAGATCTATTTATTTTTTATTTTCTGATATTATAAATATTATAATCAGATCTGAAAATAGAAAATAAATTAAATTTAGTTTGTTCATATGAGATATGATAGTTGCATGTTTAGACAAGTTGTAGAATAGTTCTGCAAATAGGTCTAGATTAAATTTTATTTGATAAGATCAAATTTAAATTTAATTTTTTTAGATGATTATGAGATAATTTAGATTTGAAAAGCATGCATGCATGATATATATGTGATATATACAAAGCATGTTTTAATTAGATCTATTTTTTATATGAGATATATGCTTAGATCTAATTAGTTTTTGTAGATTAGTTGTTTTTCTGATTAAGGCGTTCCCTTAGGCCGTCCGGTAATAAGAAGAAAGTAGGGCTTAAAGACCCTCTCCTCCCATTCGATGGGGTGTTCTTATGATGTGTAGGGGTGCTGCGCGTTCGTCCTTAATCAGAAATTGAAAACTTACTTTCTGCAAAATCCTAGATCCTGAAATCCTAGGATCTTATTTACATGTTTTGTTTAAGAACCCTAACTTAATTA
>QRFJ01001789.1:69751-184057 GCA_006176705.1 Cocos nucifera
AGAATATAAGTTTATAAAATATCAATTAGATCTAAAATTGAGAATTTCAGATCTAAGACGTATTCATAAAATCTGGTTCGTGCTTGGTTAGCTCAATTAGTCTAGCGGTTGATCAAATCAATCAAGAGGTTGGTAGATGAGGTCAATAATGCTTAAATTGACCAGCCTAATAGGATTAAGTCTGGTCAAGATCGAGTCATAGAGTGATCGATCAGCAAAACCTAATAGCTCAGTGGTTAAGTCTGGATTGTAGGCTAACCCGAGTTGGTTCTGTGTCTTCAACGAATTTGGTGTCTAAGTAGTTTGCGAGAACGACGACTGGTTTAATTGGAGCTACTCGATCGAATGCGTTCTTGTCGATTAATGGCATATCCCTTCCACCGGTCTCACTTATCCATGTTTATGACTCAGTTCTGATCTGAGTGTCGAGTCTAATCCGAGTAACCCATGCTACTAGGTTATGCATAATGGTGTATGACGTATGTCAAGTCAAGTTTAAGAGACCTAAATCAAATTCTCTAAGAAAGAATTAAGTTAGTTCTTCGCACCAATGTAGATGTGCGGGCCTTCCAGTTGATTGTTCTCAGTTGGTTACAGGCTCCTTTGCACCGGAAAAGATGCAACCATGTCTATTAGGCATCGGTGCTACGGGCGTGGAGGATGAAATGGGCTCAATATTCTGATACCGTGAGAGATCAGATTAGGAATCCAAATCTATGCAAATGATGGTTTGACTTACTAAGGAGGATCAATATTTCGAACACGATGAGATTCATGAATTAGAGATCAAGTTTTGGGTGCACAGATTAGAGAATCATTGAACAAGAGTTGTTCACCCATTGGCTACTATTCACCAATACTATTAGTCAGGTGATGAGTAAGTCGTGGGACCGCACTACCACTAGGAAATAATCTGAGATTTTCAATCTCTACAGAGGGAGTGTAGGAATCTGAGAAATAGTGAGAGCTAATTTGTTTAAAAATAAAATTCTAAAATAATTGGTTAAGTCTTAATTACAATAATTAACTAAGTAGAATATTGACTTCTACAGAAAAATGTCTGCATCCACCACTGCACGAATCTTGGACACCCATAGATACGTGACTAAATTACAAGGATGGCCTAGAATTCAAATTGTTTTGGATTCAGAAGTTAACTCATATATTGGATCAGGACCCTCCACCTTACCAGCTCATCCATCCACTGAATATAGAGTGTCTCTGGATCAGTGGACTGATGAAGATAATAAGTCGATACTATTGTTTGGGCTCGATGTCTGATGAGCTTCAGTGCCAACATGAAGATATCAGAATGTCTGCAAATGTTGCTACCTAAGAGATGTTGGTGACAAAGTCGCACAGCAAATATACGTCACTAAATGACTGTTCAGGCAAGATCGCGGAATGCAAGTTAGTCCAAATCATGTATTTCTAGATGGATATCCAAGTATTGAAAGTGCTAGCTTGGAGTGAGTGGGTTGCCTGGATTCTATAGTAATGACAAATTCTGCAATCCTTTGACTGATTGATTTGGTGCAATTCATCATTGATACCATAGTCATAAACTTCAAAACTCTTTAGCCGAACTTATGACATGCTGGTTACGCTGAGCTTTTTATGAAAGGTTCTAAGGACTCCAGTACTTGCTATGGAATGACTTTCTAAGAGAAAGTCTTTTGAAAAGAAGAAGTCTGTAAAAAGCAGAAGATAGAAGGAGGAGAAGAAAAAGATAGAGTCGAGAGAGAAGGCCAACTAACAAGGAAAGTTTTCCATTGCACAATGATGGCACTAGAAGTGGAACTGCCCTACTTACCTGCCACCCTAAAAGAGAGGCAGATCCTTCTGGAGTGTATTCCGTTATTGAGTCTATACCTTACAGTTCTTTGCATCCGTTGGGTGGCTTGACTCTGGTTCTAGTGCTCACTTGTGCACTTCTATGCGGGTTGAGGTATGGCAGAAGATTGCAGGAATGGGTGAGATGATCTCGCGTCGGAAATTGGCGTCGACGCTTTGCCAAGCTCCTCTCGATGTCTACTTGAGCCTCTCTACGTGCCTCTCACACCAATGCATCACCTTTTTTGCTCCACAGCATCTCAGTCCTTTAAATAGGATGAGAATCCTCTTCTCAACAGTTCATAGGAGTCCTAATAGGGCTCATTCTCCTAATATGAGTCGAACATATCCTTGATGGAGTCTTGGAATGTTTTTCATTCTTCAGATCATTACCACAACCCTTGATGGCCATCGGATCCTGTGGTCAATGCACAACTGCTGTAGATCCCTTGGATTAATCCGAGTCCAAATAGAAAAAAATTCCATCATGTTCTGTTTGCCTCCGTCGAGCCGACTTGGTCAGGGGTCGAGCTAGTTTGACTACATCTTGCTCAAACTCCTACTGTCTATCTACCTGAGAGAGCCGGCTCGACTGTGGTTCGAGTCAGCTCAATCTCAATCCGAGCTGGCTCGACTGAGTATCAGAGTCGGTGCGACTGCTATGCTGAAAACTGATTCTCTTCTTACTATGGATCGAATTCGAGGTATCAAATCCTAACAAACCCTAGTTTTACTGGAGTCGACCCCTCATCAGGAGTCAACTCAAGTCTGAGACGAGTTGACACCTATATTGGGATGAGGTTTTTTAATTAGGATCATCCCAAAGCTTTGTTCATTCCCCTCTTTTTGGTTCGAATCGAAACTCACTCCAAACCCTATTCTTCCATAAAATCCACCTTTCTACCTCAAATTTTCCTTTGATTTTTGTCATTCATATCTCCTATGGCTTGTGTGAAGCACATTGCCTTGATGTTTAGGCATCGCTAGTTGGATTCCTCGAGCCCTAGGCAGTGACCAAATCCTCCTCCCATTCGTGAATGCCATAGAAAATGTTGAAATAAGCCATCCCAACCCACTACTGTTCCTTCTCCACCACCCTTGAAACCTTCTCAACCACTAGCAGCGTATCCCTCCTCCTTCCAATCGACTATTTCAAAAATGATATCTCCTTTGCGTTGGGAATTGTATCCTAAAGCCAATCATCTAAGTTATAGATAATTATGCTTCTCATATAATTTGTATATGAATTATTAATTAATAAAATATTTTTAAGCTTTTTCATCATAAATTGTCTATCTTTCTTAAATGAACTCCTATGTTATTCTTAGGACCACTATCAATCAATAAAGAAGGATTTATTGGATAGTTCTTAAAATTATTCATGACCAAATAATATGTTATTAACTAGGATAATAACTTATTGAGTATAGGATCACTGTGTGCCATATGCATTGGTTGTTCTCATAATCAAGAGGTATGGAGACACCTGGTATAGTATGTAGGTGAGATGAAGGAGTACATCTGTACTGAATGTGACCAAACTATGTAGCATTTTGTTGTCAAGAGTAGCTAGCGAAGGCTATAGGTATAAGTGTCTCTCCGATTTAAAATTACCATGATGACTACTAGCAAGCAACTCACCATACTTTAGTGTCGAACTATCTGTATTTCTAATATAGTGACGAAAGATTTTTGGGTATGATTAAGTACTTGCAAAGTCAGTGTATGAGTCAAGATGGGATTGACCATTCCTAGTTTCGGAAGAGAATGTCCCACTGTGTTTCAATTGAGCAAAACCTAGGTCTAGATAATTCTTGTAAGGAGTCACGAGATTTGTAAGGTTGAGACATAATATGGATGAACTATTTTGAGAATTGACAGTTAACTCTAAAGTTATCTTGAGCATTAAGGATCAAAGGGATCAATTATACGATAACCATAGGCTAGGGTTCTTGGATGTTGCTTTACATACATTCGACCTATCCAAACATCGGGTATCTTTGCTAGATGGTTATTTTGATTAGTACACTAATTTATTCCTATACTACTGGCTTAGGTTCGAACCTATGGGATCACACACATAAGATTTTTCTATTTGATCAGATGATTGATCAACGATTATAAATTATTCAAGGATCTAATTATCAAAATGATTGATGATTGATCAAGTACAAGTATTGTAGGAGGATTAATTAGCAATTGGATTGCTAATTGGCTTAATTTGATTGAGCATTAGGGCTGAGATCAAGTCAAATCGAATTAGATTCAATTTGGTTTGGTTTAGACTTAATTAGGTCAAGTCTAATTGGTTTATAAGATAACCCAATTTCAAGGGAGATCAATTTCTTATTTGATTAGGACTTGAGTGCACATAATTGGATTAGGATTTAGGGGGTGCTTGTTTCACGACCGAAATTAGAATAGGAATGGGAATTGGAATAGATTGGAATCGGAATTGAAATGGCCGAATCCCCTGAAGCATTTGGTTCGTGACTGGAATCAGAATTGGAATGAAAGTTTGAATCCTTAAGAAAGAGTGGAGATTGAGTTTTAGGTAGATTGGGATATTCCCATTCTATCCCAAAATTAGAATTGGAATGGGATTCCTCCCAACCAAATGGTTGGAATGGGAGTCACCCATTCCCATTTCGATTCCAAACCTTCACTCCATCCAACCAAGCACCCCCTTAAATCAGATTTAAATGAGATTAAATCAGATTTAATTAGGCTCCTAGTTAGACTAGGATTGCCTTTAATTGGGTTACACCAATTCTAATTTAAATAGGGATTAGGTCAATGTTTGACCAAAGACCCTAAGAGTTCCCAGTTGGACTGGGACTCTCCCTCTCTCCTTAGGGAATTAAATCCCCACTCCCCATTTATGAAAACCTTGCCTTCTCATGCCTCTTTAGTGCGAAAATAAGGGGCGGCCATGCCTAGAATTTTGGGGAGGCATCCAAGAGTTGGACGGCCCCTAAATATTCTCTCTTTGTTCCCATCCACTTTAGAGCTTTGACCTGAAGTAGGATTCCTTTGGCCGCCCCCTTTTAATTTGATGTTTAGGCGTAAGAAACCAAGGATTCTTCATGGAAAAAAAATCAAGAAAAGAGAGAAAGGGTGTGGGGAATTCAAGAGGAGAGGGTCTCTTCTTGTAAGGAGGCATGAGGTTCTTTTAGGACATCTCTTGTACATGTCCTATTGAGAGAAAAGAAAGAAGAGAAGAAGGGTTCTTCTCTTAGGATTGTTTGATGTTCCTTTTCCACATGTTTTTGAGAGAAGAGTCTTCTCTTAATCCTCCTTTATTTCTTCATCTCTTGGAGGGTCTGAGAGATTTGAAGAAAAGAATCAGATCGGAGGGATCTGCAAGGAGCTAGTACTCCATGCAGATCTTCGATCGTTGAACCTCCGATTAGCATAGGAGCTTCGTATGGATAATTTGTTGAGGCTAGACATCTTATGCGGTTTGGAGTAATAATTGGATCCATGGAAATTAGCAGCAGAGTTCTCTAGTACATGCTTAAATTAAGAGATCCGATCTCTAGTACATGCTAGATTTGATCTTGGCTAGTATTGATATGATCAATACTTATTTGCTTTTGATTTTCAGATTTAAACATGCATCATATCGTGTCATAGATCCTAGATTGTAGGTATTTAATAATATGATCATATGCATAAAAATATTAATAGGATTAATCTTAAGTCTTCTGCTTGTTATTTTTCAAAAAAGTTCTGAAGGGCATGCATGCATAATAATATCAGAGCTTAGGTTTCTTTATGAAATAATTATGTATGCATAAAAATCTAAAAATAATAAAATTTAAGATCGTACGTACTGATTATAAGGTTGTCTTGCTGTAAGGTTTACCTCTTATAGTGGAAAGGTTGTTCTAGTATGTGCTGATCTGAAAAACTAAATCATAAATAAGTTAGATGAGATCTAAATCAATTTATGATTTATTTTTAGATTTTAAATCTAAAATAAATTGGTTTATGATCTGATTTTTGATTATTTAGATGAGATCTAAATGATGTGTTTCATATTTTAGATCTAGATCCTTTTGTTATATATGTTGGATATATGGTTTTGATTTGAATCTAGAACTTATATATGTGATATATATATATTTTGTAGAATTTAGATTTAAAACTTAATTTTTGTAAAATCTTAGATTCAAAACGCTGAGATATGATCTAAACATTGAAACAATTCAGATCTAAAACCCTAATGTTGCTTAAACATAGTCTAGTTGACTTAGTTCTTTGGTCGAGTCGACTCAAATCCCTGTGCTCTGTATAAATTGAATATGATTCAAAATAAATTATTTACAATTTGAATTTGTTTCAAAACCATAATTCATAATGCACTTAATTAAGAATTAAGAATGTAGATCTAGAATTGTAAATTAAATTTGATCCAACAACATTACATAAATGATGGATTATGGGTTAGCTTGGATCAGGTCAATAAATTGAGTTAGGCCTAGGGCTAGAATCAAATATTGACTAAGTTAAGAAATTGATCAAATCTAATTAATAGTTAATTAGGATTAGATCAATTCTTCTCTATAGATCAATTCAATAGTTGTAGTTGATCAAAGTCCATACATTTGATTTTACCAAATGGACCTGATCGTGGCTCAGTGGTCAAGCTCAAGTCTTTAGGTAGACTAAATTGAAACTGATAAATCAATTGGTGTCTAAAGATAAGTCTGGCAATTCAGACTAGTAGTTTTTAATTGGCAGCCCACTTACCTAGCCATTTTTGATGGTGTGTAAGGCAAGCTTTGGCAGACCCTTCCGTCGATCTCACTTACTTGGCCAATGTGGTTAGTCAACTTTTGATTAGGTTGCTCATTGATTAGGGTTAACCCATATCATATATGTTAATCAGTATTACTGATTTAGGTGCCTTGAACTAGTTTGTCTCTTGTCCTCAATGACTTGGTGAAGTCAGTGGGAGGACTAGTCCTTTTCAATGACTTGGTGAAGTCAGTGGAAGCGTTTTGACTACTAGTTAATCTCTTCTCTATTTCTAATTACATAATTAAATATTCTAAATTTTTAGATCCTTAAAATAAAATTATTATGGAGATAACAAGATCATAGCCTCCCATTAAGGTGGATTGTAATGAGTCCAATAGTCTGGATGGACATTAGAGGCACCTTATGCCTAGTGTTCATCGAGATATTGGAATTATTATTCATTATATGATGACTCTACTATACTATTTGATGAATGGTCGAGTTGGCCAACGCTTTCCTTGGACCTGATCATTCCTTAGCTAGAATCACTGAGTAGGTTCGTGTTAATAGTTGGACCTAATCAAGACTTTCACTAAAGACCTTAGCCTACTGAAAAGCCATCTAGGGCAAAACCTAAAATTAAAAATTATTTAAAAAAATAATTGGTTAAGAACCTACCTATAGATGCACTTGGATTGGCCAGAGCTTTCCTCGAGCCCATATGCAGTTTGTGTAGATTCTAGTACCTATTAGAAAATTAAAGTAATTCCTTAAATTGAAGGTAGAGGCTATGAATTCATATAAAATAGTAGAAGAATCTTTAGACTAAAGGTCCAAGTTTTTAGGCTTAAAATAATTCATATACTGATAGGTCTTTTGTTCTCTTTTTTTTTTAGATAAAGACTAAACTCTAGTTGCTTCATTCACTGTAAGATAGTAATATACTTATGAGACCCAACTTCGATAGTAAATATCGAAAGTTGAATATTGTTCAGCAGCATGAAGAGGTTCGTGTTGAGGCTTCTAAATCTAGTCAAAACAAAAGATCCAAGACTCACTAAAATTAAGTAGAGTACTCTACTGTAAGGAGTAGGGTCACTAGAAGAAAAATTATCCTTAATATTTTGCTTTCCTTGACTCCAACAGGCTGAACAAGAAAAAGGAGCAAATGGTTGCTACACAAGATAATTATATAATAATACCTTGTAATTTCTTTATTTGTGATACTACTACTTGGATATTGGATACCAAAAGTCCAGTTCATATTTGCAATTTATTGCAAGTACTTCAAGTCAGTAGAAAATTTGAAGAATGGTGAGCAATTCCTGAATATTAGAGATGGATGATCTGTTCTAGTTTTAGTTTTAGGAATAGTTTAGCTTGTTTTCAATGAAAATGTCATTTCTTTAGATGATTGTCATTATTGTCCTTCTTTTTTGATGAATATAATCTCTGTTGGCTTTTTGGCAAAAGATGGTTATCATATTGCAATATAGAATAATTATTGTGATATCATTACGAATGATGTTACAATAATATGTGGATGATTGAAGAAGTATTTTATTACAGCCTGTAAGTATAATGTACATATCTAACAAATGCCCTAAGTTAGATAATGTTAGGATGCCTACCTTTGGCATTGTAGGCTTGGTCATATTAACAAGAATAAAATAAACAAGTTAGCTAAAGAGGAAATCCTCAATATTAATGATTGTGAATCATTGCCAACCTGTTAGTCCTATCTTCTTGGAAAGATGGCAAAATCATCTTTTATGGGAAAGGGTGAAAGAGCCAATGAAATTTTAAGTTATTGTGAAATGTATCCGAAAATCAATCATCAACCTATTGATGGTTGAGCTATATTATAATTATAATTAATTTATTAATCAATAAAATATATTTTTAGCATTTTCATCATAAGTTTTCATCTTTTAATGAACTTCATTATTGTGATAAAGTCCTTAGGACTATTTAGGTTCAATAAATAGAGGATTTATCGATTAGTCCTTAAAACTGTTCACAATCAAATAATAAGCTAGTTAATTAGGATGACAACATCTATCGAGCATAGGTCACTGTATGCCATATAGGTTGGTTGTCCTCTTAACCAAAAAGTATGGAGATACTGGTATGGCATACAAGTGAGATGTAGGGGTACATCATCACTAAACGTGATCAACTCTAGAGCATTTTGCTATCGAGAATGTGCTTCTGATGGGATATAGGTATAAGTGTCTCTTAGACCTAAGATCACCTCAGTGACTTGCAAGCAACTCACTATGCTTTGGTACCAGACTAACTAAATTTCTAATTCAATAATGGAAGGTTTTTAGGCACAGTCAAGCACTTGCAAAATCGGTGTGTGATCAAGATGGAATTGACCACTCCAAGAGTTGGAGAAGAATGTGTCACTATATTTCAATATAGCAAAACTTTGGCCAGGATAATCCATAAGATGGATTTGATATTTTAAAATATAATGTGGACAACCTGATCAGAGTTGACAGTTGAACTCTGAGGTGTCCTATGAGCATTTTGGTCAAGGAGATGAATTATATAGAAACTATATCCACATGGGTTCTAAGGATGTTGTTCTACACATTCGACCTATCCGACCATCGGGTACCATTGCTAGATGGTTACTTTGATTGGCATAGAATTTATTTCTATGCTACTAACTTAGGTTAGAACCTATGAGGTCACACACATTAGAGTTCACGATCCGATCGGATGGTTGATCAATGATTAAGAATCGTTCTAAGGTTAAACGATCAATATGATTGATGTTTAACCTAGTGCGGTGTTGCAGGAGGATTGATTGGCAATTTGATTAATATTTAACTTAATTTGGTTAAACCAGAAGGCTGAGATTAAGCCTAATTAAATATAATTTAATTAGATTCTATTTGGACTTAAATGGATCAAATCCAATTGATTTATTGAATAAGCCAAGTGCAAAGAAGAACTAGTCCTAGTTCAACTAGGACTTGGATCAATCCAATTTTCTAATTTAATTAAAAAATTAAATAAAAATTAAATTTAATTTAATCTATTTTAATTAAGTTTTTAATTAGTTTAGAACCTAATTTAATTAGGTTAAATTAATTCTGGTTTGATTTGATTTGAGAAACCATGTTTGACTTGGTCAAACATGAAATCCTAGTAAGACTAGGATCCATATCTATATCCCATGCCCCATGCCCTTTCTCTCCTAATTTTTGGTGACAAATCCCTCTCCCTGGACTTCACGCATGCCCACTCCTCTCCTTTATTTCTCTTATGGCAATTAGTTGTGGACCAGGTCAAAGGAAGTTTGAATATGATTTGAATTTTCCTTCAGAAAGAGTTTTAGGAAACCGAAACTCTTCCCTTGCGTGCTGACCTCCTCTCCCTATTTTCTCTCTTTTGTTCGATGGAAAGGGAGGCATTTTGTGTGACATCTGATGGTGGTCCACAAAAAGAAAGGAGGGGGTACCCAAGTGTTGGGCGCCCCAACTAGTTGCCTATTTTGGTCTTTTCTAGTCTAAGAGTTTGACCCTAAAATGCCACCTCTATATCTCTCTATATAGGATGAATTTTGGCTTGATTTTTGGACATATACTAGACCATTTAGAGATCTTTAGGGTGTGTGAAAATCAGGAAGAAAGAGTATTGGGGCATGGGGATTTCATAGATACTAAACTTGGTGTCTAGGTGAGAGAACAGAGAAGAAGAAGAGGGTCTTCTTCTAGGGTTATCTTGTTCATCTTTTTTCTTCCTCATTTTTTAGATTATTTAAGATTATCTCAGATCTATAATTTCTCCTCCTTCCTCTCATCTTTGAAAGAGTCTAAATTCAGAAGAAGAAAGTATCAAATTGATCGTCAAAGAAGGATCAGCACAGTACTAGCATACCATATTGATTTCATGCATCGGACTTCTGATCGTGGTTCATGGGCTCGTGTGGATGACTCCTAGAGGTCGGACACGTGTGTAGCTTGCAACATCATCCTCAAGTCTAGATCAATAAGTTAGAATGTCTAACTTGCATAGGTAATAGATCTGATCTATTTTACATACCAGCATTAGATGCATGTTGATGTGATCGATATGTTTTATTTTCTTTCTTATGTTTAATTTCTAATTTAATGTCATGCCATAATCATGTAATAGGATATTAGATCTAAGATATTCTCTGGTATTAAAAATTAATTTTGATTAATTTTAGTCTTCCACTGCTTGATCTTGAAAAAGTTTCAAAATCTAGCTCTGAAATCCTAGATCTGGTTTCTTCATAAGTCTCGTATATAGTGATGTATTTGGACCTATGAACACTAGTGCTAGAGGTGGATATCACTATTTCATTACGTTTATTGATGACCTATCTAGGTATGGGTATGCCTAAAAATAAGTCTGAATCATTTGAAATATTCAAACAATTCCATAATTAAGTAAAAAAATAGACTGAAAAGAGTATTAAAACTCTTTGATCAAATTGAGAAGGTGAATATCTCTCCAGTGAGTTCTTAATATATCTAGAAGAGAATGAGATTCTCTCGTAGTAGACTTCTTCCGGGACACCACATCATAGTGTGTATCAGAAAGTAGGAATTGAACTATGTTAGACATGGTTCGATCCATGATGGGGTTTGCTAGTCTGCTTGTTTTGTTTTGGGTTTATGCTCTAAAACTATTTATTTATTCTTAATAATGTTTCAAGTAAATCTATCGCAAATTCTCCATATGAGATATGGATCGGGCATAGGCCTACACTCTCTCACCTTCGGGTTTGGGGTTGTCCCGCTTACGTCAAATATTTGCGCATAGATAAACTTGGACCCCGATCTGATAAGTGCATCTTAAGAAAACTAAGAGTTGTTACTTCTACCTTACTGAAGAGCAAAAGGTGTTCGTTAGCGATAGGACATTCTTTTTGGAAAAGAAGATTCTTAGAGAAGGAACTAATTCCTCTAAAGTTGAACTTGAGGAAGTTCGATGGGTAGAAAAATCGACACTAACTAGTGAACCTATAGAACCTGATTTAATTAAATCAAACCTGGAACCTATCGAAGAGGCATCTTTAAGGAGATCTGGTAGAGCACTGCATCAACCGGATAGATACTATGGTTTCTTGGTTTGAAAGATCAGGATGATGATCTTATTTAGCTCAAGAGAAAAACGAGGATCCAATCACCCACATGAATGCTATACCTCTGACTCTAAGAAGTGGTTTGAAGCCATGAAATCTGAAATAAAGTCCATGAAGATCAATAGTATACAGACACTAGTTGATCCTCTTGAAGGGAAAATGATGGAACCAGATCTAGGATTTCATGGCTAGATCTTGAAAATTTTTTAGATCTAGACAGCGGAAGATAGAAATTAATCAAAATTAATTCATAAAATTAGAGAACATCCTAGATCTAAGATCCTAGATCTAACATCCTAGAAGCAAAAGACATGTTGATCACATTAATATGGATCTACACTAGATATATTGCAGTTATGTAACATAGGATTAGATCCATATTATCTGTACAAGTTAGATGTTCTAACTTGCTGATCCAGACTAAAGGATGAAGCTCCGAGCTATTCATGGGTCTGGCCTCTAAGAGATGTCCACACGAGCACACGAACCCCGATCAAAAGTCTGATGCAGAAAATCAGCATAGTATGCTAGTATTGTGCTGATCCTTCTTCAACGATCAATCCGGTACTTCTTTCTTGAAAACTTGGATACTCCAAAAAATTAGAAGGAAGGGAAGAGACTTTTGATCTAAAACAACACTCAAAAATCTCTATGAAAGAGGAGGAGAAAGGAAGAGCAAAAGACCCTAGAAGAAGACCCTCTTCTTCTTCTCTTTTCTCTCACCTAGACACCTAGATTGGTGTCAATGAAATCCCCACAGCCCAAGGGTCTCTCTCTCTCTAATTTTTACATGCCCAAGAGTCCTCAAAATGATCTAAAATTAGTACAAAATTCAGCCCAAAACGATCTTCTTATAAAGAGATATGGAAGAGTCTTTGTTGGGTCAAATTCCTACACAAGAAAGAACAAATATGGCAAGTATTGGGGCGCCCAACACTTGGGTGCCCCCTCCTTTATTTTAGCCGTGGACCACTAGGGAAGGCACACAAAAAGAAGGACTTTCACCATTGAAAAAAGCAAGGAAAAATAGGAAGTGGGTGGCACCTTATGGGTGGAGTTTTGGTTTGTTAGGATTTTATCTCATAGAATCCAAAATCATAACAAACTACCTACCTTTGACTTGGTCCACAAGCGAATTTTCATATAGGAAAGAGAGGAGAGGGGTGGGTGTGCATGAGATTGCTGGGAGAGGAGATTTCTCACCAAAAAACAAGAGAGAAAGGGTATGGGGGCATGGGATATAGGTGGTACAAGCAAGATGAATCCTAGTCTTACTAGGATTCCAAATTTGACTTGGTGAAATATGGTTTCTCAAACCAAATCAAACTAGAAGTAAACTAACCCAAATAAATTAGGCCCTAATCTAATTAAGGACTTAATTAAATTATATTTAATTCTAATTTAATTTTTCAATCAAATTAGAAAATTAGGTTGACCCAAGTCCTAGTTGAACTAGGACTAGTTCTTCCTTGCACTTGGCTTATCCAATAAACCAATAGGACTTTATCCAAGCAAGCCCAAACCAAATCTAATTAAATCATATTTAATTAGACTAAATCTCAATCCTTTGGTTTAATCAAATTAAGCCAATTAGCAATCGATTTGTGAATTGATCCTCCTATAGCATTTGCACTAGATTAAACATCAATCGTATTAATCGTTTAACCTTAGAACGATTCTTAATCAATGATCAATTATCCGATCAGAATGTGAACTCAAATGTATGTGACACCATAGATTCGAATCTAAGCCAATAGTATAGGAACAAATTTCTATATCAGTCGAAGTGACTATCTAGCAATGGTACTCGACGATCAAATAAGTTGAACGTGTAGAACAACATCCTTAGAATTCATATGGATATAGATGCCATATAATTCATTCCCTTGACCAAACTACTCGTAGGACACCTTAGAATTCAACTATTGTTGGTGCAAAATCTGGTCAGAGGAGCGTTAGAGTTGGAGAAGACGAGGTCACCATCGGTGACCTACACGACAAGTCTTGTCCAAAGCCTGGGGTGGGAGGCTCTGGCAAGACCCTCCAATGATCAAGTTAGCTCTTTCGGCCAACAGAAATGGAGTGCTCAGTAGAAAAAGTTGCAGAGTATCGAGAAGGAGAAGAGAGCTTGGGGAAAACGTATCTAGAGGATTTTTTTTATAGCCCAGAGCTTGTAACAAACTGATAGTGACAACCACAACCACTTGGTAGTGGAGCATTCAGAGCCATGTGGGGTTTGTTATGGAGAGTAGTGTCTGTTGTCGTGACGTGCTAGTCCATTGAGATGTAATAGTTGAAGTTCTGAGGAGTAGGCATCAATTGGCAATGAATCTTTGAGTAACATCAATACCAAGGGAGCTCGGACTCCTCTTAAGCAATCTATGGGTGAATTGATTCATGTTGTGTGTGGAGCCGGGTTTGTGTGGAAACCTTCCTGGGCAACTATGGGAAGTTTGACTTGTAGAGGAGTCCAAAAGGAGTTCGACTGCTGAAGGAATCTGAGAGAAGTTCGACTATTGAAGGAATCCGGGAGAAGTTTGACTGCTAGAGGAATCCGGAAGGAGTTCGACTGCTGGAGGACTCCAAAAGAAGTTTGGCTGTTGGAGAAATCTAAAAGGAGCTTGGCTCTTGGAAGAGTCCGGAAGGAGTTCGACTGCTGGAGGACTCCAAAAGAAGTTCGACTGGTGGTGGAATTCGAAAGGAGTTTGGCTGCTGGAGGAATCCGAAAGAAGTTCGGCTGTTGGAGGAGTTCACAAGGAATTCGGCTACTGGAGGACTCCGAGAGAAGTTCGACTGCTGGAGGAATCCGAAAGGAGTTCGATTGCTGGAGGAATCCGAAAGGAGTTCGACTATTGGAGAAATCCGGAAGGAGTTTGACTGCTGCAGGAATTCGGAAGGAGTTTGACTACTAGAGGAATTTGGAAGGAGTTCAACTGCTAGAGGAATCCGAGAGAAGTTCGGCTGCTGGAGGAATCTGAAAGAAGTTTGGCTGCTAGAGGAGTCTGGAAGGAGTTTATGATTGAAGCTCTCCTATGATTACGAGTTACACTTGGCTGAGCACCAAATCAAATGTCGAGGGAAGTGAGGTTTACCCCCAACAATAGTCCCCCTTCTTCTGAGTTCAAGATATGAAGGAAAAAAGTAAAAAGACGACTGCCGAAGTTCCTTCTCAGACTTCCGCCTTATCAGGATGAGATATTTTGGTGTTTACTGTACTGGCACCAAAACATTTCAAATTTGAAATGAGTCCAAAAGGACGATCCATCATTTCTCCCATCGAAACTCTGCCCTAGGTATGGCGCCATAAAGACTCCACATGTCGTCGTTTTTCTATCATGATGAGTGGGACACGCGGCGCATGCTGACCGACCGAAGTTGATCTATGATCATAACTGCCTTGGGTTACTTCTGGCTATTTAAGGTCTTCCCCCATTGCCTGGAAGTCATTCCTACCCAAGTCTTCTCCTTCCTTCAGCCCCCATTCATCTTCTTTCCAAGGGTTTTAGCCTTCTATCTCGCCTTCTTGAGCTCCGAACATCCTTTTGATTGGTTCTCATCGCATCCATCCTTCCCTGATAGCTTAGGTCAGTCTCCTAATCCTTCTCTTAGGTTATTTATGCTTTTCATTTCTGACTTCTTGCTTCCCTATTTTTTAGTAGCGACCTTTGCCCTGCATTTTTCCTTATTTTTTGATGGTTTTCTTGGGGTTTAATCTCGATCTGAATGTCTTCCAAAACCTTCCACTCCATCAGTTCATGGGGCTTGTCCGGATCGACCTTCTTTGACCCTGTACCCTTGGCCGAGGTAGAACCCAAAAACATATCCTGCTTGTCTTTTGCTCCAGACACTATCCCATCTGTTCTTATCTTGGACAACCTTTCTCTGATCTAAATCCAATATGAAATCCCTCGAGAATACGATCTTGAACTCCCTAGCTCTGACGATCGAGTCAGCTCCCCTCCGATCGGTCGGTTTTGTTTGTACTTAGAAGCTTTGCGTGCCTGGCTTAGGCTCCCACTACCTCCTTTTGTAGTCATCCTCTCCTGATTTTTAAACATCTCCTTCGCATCTATTGTACCAAACTTATTTTGGTTTGAATCAGAAGAGTTCTAATCCATCGAAAGGAGTTTTGATGATGTCGATGATAGAGATCATGACATATCCCATTACCATATAGAACTGAACCTAACTGGGTCACACAAACAAGGGTTTGAATCTGGTGATCATCAATTGAATTGATCTAGTTCAATTGATCTGAATGATATTCAATTAGGTTCAAGAAAATCGTGCTAGCACTTGATTGAACCTAACGTTCTTCTTTTACTATCATAAATAGTTGTCCTGACTGAGCCAAAGGAGTTCGTGCTCAATCAGAGGCCTTCACTTGGTCTGACCGGAGTCTGTCCAGGTCAGAAAAGGGTTGTCTTATTTTGTAAGATAATACCTACATTTTTGGTCACCTGCCATTTCTCGTCCTTTGACTTTGGTCAAAATTTGACCTTTGATTGGTCAAATGTTGACCATTGACACTTTGACTTCTGTCCACGTGTCATGCACCTATTGGAGAGCTGGTGGGGGCTTGTCCCCCTACCTGAACCTAGCAATGAGGAGGGCACATGCCAAGGGTGGCGTGCGCCCAAGTTTGAGGCACCCAGGAGTCCCTATTGGATAGGGACTCCATCTCCTTATTGAATTTCAATTAGACTCCTCCTAAGAACCAACTTTGACTAGTCTTAGGTGCCATCTAAGGATAAATCCAAGGAACTCTATTCCCACCAATCAGATTTAGATCTGATTTCACAAAGGGCTATGATTGGTTCGGATGAAGAGGAGTTGGATCATGCATAGTCTATAAATAAGACCCTGCATCCAACTTAAGGAGTATCTCAAAAACACAATTCCCATGCCCCAAGGCTGCCTCTCTCCTCCTCCTCCATGCCAAGTCCATCTTCTTCCTCTCCTCTCCACGCCCAAATTAGTTTGGGATCTAAGTTGGTGCAATCTAGGCGAGAGAAAGGCGACAGAAAGCTAGAAGGCTGCGCTGTTGCAAAGGACAACTGCTGATCTTCAAAAGCTATTTTGAAGATCCTCCAAATTAGATTCAGATCTGATTTTTGGAGATGTGATAGAGAAGAAGAGGATCTTCAGATCCAGTCTGAGTGGATACCAGTAGAGGCTAGGCACTTGCGTGGCTAGATCTAGAACCTTTCGCTACTTACTGAATCATCAATGGGTAATAGGATTACCCTACATCAAGGTAAATTAAATCTGATTTAATTTATCTATATTTTATTTTGATTATTAAAATAATAAAAATCTGATCTGAAATATTCCAAATCTGATTTGGATCATAGAGAAGTTTTTGAAATATATCTCTTGATCCGATCAGATCTGAACGAACCTGGTCCGAGAAATCAGGATTTTCCTTCAGTACCTTGGCTTCAGTAATTTTTACTAGTGGTTCGGCTTCGACCCATTTGGTAAAGTAGTTGATCGCAACCAAGAGGAACTTTCATTGTCCAGATGCCATTGGGAAAGGGCCAAATATATCCATTTCCCACTGCGCAAATGACCAAGGTGCGCTTAGTGGAGTAAGCTCGGTGGCCGACTATCTTTGTATGTTTGCATTTCTCTAATAGCAGTCACATTTCTTAAAATACTCCACAGAATCATGGTATAAGATCGACCAATAGAATCCTTGCCGAAGTAGTCTTTGTGATAGGAATCTGGCTCTTACATGACTTCCAGAAATTTTCTCGTGCACTTCCAATAATGTAAAGTCGGCCTCTGAAGGTTGGAGATATCTCAATAGCTGTAGCAAATACGATCTTTCATACAACTTGCCCTAATACTAAACGTACCGGGAGGCTTGATTCCTGAGTTTTTGAGCTTCTTTTGGATCATAAGGAAGAACTCCCTCTTTGAGATAGGCAACTAACAGGTCAATCCAGCGCGGCTCAAGCTCCATCTGCATAACAAGCTATGATTCCTCTAAGCTTGGACATTTTAGAGTTTCAAAAAATACTTCTTTGGATAGTTCGGCTGGGGCTAAAGTGACCAATTTAGAGAGAAGATCAGCTCTTATATTTTCTGCTCTCGAAATCTATCGAATGCCGAAACTGTCGAAGATCGAAGTCAAATTTTTTACCTTCTCAAGGTATTTCATCATACTTTCTTCCTGTGCTTCATAGTAGCCACTAACTTGGCCGACCACTAATTGGGAATCACTATAGATTTGAAGCCGATCTACTTTTAACTTTCTTGCTATTTTTAGCCTAGTGATTAGTGCTTCATATTCGGCCCCATTATTAGTTGCAGAAAATTCAAAGCATAGCGCGTATTCGGCGACGACTCCCTCGAGGTTGACTAAGACCAACCCCATAACTGCTCCAGTGGAGTTGGACGAAGCATCCACGTACAGAGCCCAAAAACCTTCGAAAAGGTCGGCACTCTCTTTGGAAAGGCTTGGTTGCAACCATGGGATGCTCGTCTCATTCCGTTCAATCTCGACTTCATCTAGAATGGTACATTCTACTACAAAATCTATCAATATCTGAGCTTTGATCAATGGCCGGGGTCGATAATTGATGTCAAACTCCATGAGCTCAATTGCCCATTTCACGATTCCTCCGGAAGCATCCATTCGATGAAGGACTACTTTTATTGGTTGATTCGTGAGGAGCGTTATAGTATCCCTGAAAGTAAGGTGGAAGTCTTCTGGCAGCGATTAGAAAAGAGTAAGTCAATTTTTCTAACTTAGAGTACCTGGTCTCTGCATCCCTCAGGACCCCTGGCTTACGTAGTAGATTGGTCGCTGCATCTTCGCTTCCTCCTTGACCAGGACTGCTGCCAAGGTCGCCAGGGAGGCCGCTACGTACAAGAACAATGCTTCTCCAAGTTCAGGCTTAGCCAGTAGTGGTGGTGAGTCGAGATAATTTTTGAGCTTCTTAAATGCCCGTTGGCACGCTGTCATCCAACAGAAGTTCATTGGTTGCTTCAGAACTTAGAAGAAGGGCATGCATTGCTCGGCCAATCTCGAGATGAAGCGATTTAGGGATGCCACTTTTTCAGTTAGGCGCTGAACTTCTTTGATTATTTTTGGAGCAGTCATCTCTTGAATAGCTCAAATTTTCTCTTGATTTGCTTTGATCCTATGCCTTGACACCATAAACCCCAGAAACTTTCTCGAGGTTACACCAAAGGCGCACTTGGTCGAGTTCGGCTTCATCTTGTACTTCTTGAGTGCATTGAAGGTCTCTTTGAGATTGATGATGTGGTTTATTGAAGCTCGACTTTTGACGAGCATGTCATCTACATACACCTCTATGTTGCAGTCGATCTACTCCATGAAGATCTTGTTGACCAGGTGCTGGTACGTTGCCCCTGCAGTCTTGAGTCCAAAAGGCATAACCCTATAACAGTAAAGACCACGGTCAGTAATAAAAGTAGTTTTCTCCTCATCCTTCAGTGCCATCCATATTTGGTTATAGCTGAAAAAGGCATTCATGAAGGTGAGGAGCTCATGGCCCGAGATTGCATCTATCAGTTGATCAATCTTGGGTAGAGGGTAGCTATCTTTTAGACAGGCTTTGTTCAACTTTTTGAAGTCTATACACATCCTCCACTTGCCGTTGGCCTTCTTGATCAGGACCACATTGGAGACCCATGTCGGATAGCTGATTTCTCAAATAAATTCAATGTTGAGAAGCTTGTCGACTTCTTCTACTATTGCCTTTTACCTTTTTGGTGCATGGCCCCGAACTCTTTCTTTCACTGGTCGATGCTTGGGATCAACGGCCAGTCGATGTTTCATAACCTCAGCATCAATCCCAGGCATATCCATCGGAACCAAATGAAGATATCGGCATTCCTCCGTAGAAAGGTGATGAGCTACTCCCAAACTTCATCTTCTAGATTGGAGCCAATTTGCACTGTATGCTTTGCGTTTCCATCATTCAGCGGTACGGTCACAAGATCTTCTATGGGCTCATCCCGTTCTTTGGCAAGGTCATTACGGACATCAAGCCCGTCAACTGGGTAGGGGTCAATTTGAGTACCATTTTGTAAGGCGATGGAGTAGCAGTGGCAGGCTAATGCTTGATCGCCTCTGATTTCACCTATTCTATTGTTTGTTGGAAATTTTATTTTTAGGTAATAAATCGACACTATGGCTCGTAGTGCATTCAGATCAGATCGGCTGAGGATTTGCATTGTAAGTGGAGGGGGGTTTTACCACCAAAAAGTTGACCCACGCCTTAGCCTACTTTGGATACTATCTTGCAGTCACGGCTAGAGTTATCATTCTCTCCACTAGCACAGCATCGCCAATGAAGCCGACCAATAGAGAGCTCATGGGTCCCAGATGATTATCGGATATGGACATTTTAAAGAAAGCATCATAGTACAGAACGTCAGCAGAACTTCTATTATCTATCAAAATGCGGTGTACATCATAATCAGCAATGTTCAAAGAGATTATAACCGCATCGTTGTATTGGAACCAGACTCCTTGAGCATCCTCATCGATGAAAGTGATGGGCTCTTCAGTTCTTCACCTCTTTTCGAGCTCGACTGACCCGCTAAACTCCCCTCACTGAAGTACCCCAGAGATGGTGTTAATAATGCCGATCTGGAGCCGATCTTCTCGCTGCTCCCTGCCCCTCGGTGATTCTAGCGGCGACGATGCTCTCCACTGATCCTCTCATCCTTCTGATCGACGTTGTAGGAACCGACCAAGCCTACCATGACTGATGAGCTCTTCGATCTCATCTTGGAGCTGGATGCACTCTTTCATATCATGATCGTAATCGCAATGGTAGAGATAGAACTTGGTAGGATTGCATTTGCTGGGGTGTGTGCACATCCTTTTCGGTCTTGGTAGATTCTCCCTGATCTCATCAGTACTTGGAGTTTTGGAGCATTGAGAGGGACGTAGTTGTGGAATTTTCTGAAAGGAAAGCTCCATCGCACCCTTCTATTTGGGCTTCTTTGCCTCTAGGCCCGGGTAGAGGTTCGAGCCTGCTTACGCTCCAGAGGAGTCTGGGAGCGTGGTCGAGTTCTGCTTGATTTCTCTCCAGCCGTGGGCACATTTGGTTCACTCGCCTGCCACTCTTGGGCAGCTTCATTATCCCTGGCCTTAAAGGCCTCTTCAGCTCGGGCATAACCTTCAGCCCGAGCCAAGCGAAGTACTTGGGGTACTTCTTCTCCAAGAAGAATAGCAAATCATTCTTTTGAAGGCCGTCCTTGAGTACGGTCATTGCAACAAACAGGCCCAGGTTCCAGACCTCCAATGCAGTAGCATTAAACTAGGTGACATAAGCCTGGATAGATTCTTCCTCCTTCTGCTTGATATTCATCAGGAAATCCAAATCTCGGTGGGGACGTCGACTGCTAACACGAAGTGAGGCATAAACTGATGGCTCATTTGATTGAAAGAAAAAATGGTACTTGGCTTAAGTACCGAGTACCAGTTCCTGGTGGCTTCCTTGAGGGTGGACGAAAAAGCCTGGCACAAAATGGCATCTGATGTGTTTTGGAGCAGCATCATTGTCCGAAAGGCCTTTAGGTGGTCGATCGGATCAGTGGTTCCATCGTAACTCTCAAACTACGAGAGCTTGAAGTTAGGTGAGATTAGCTCCTGCATAATCTTCTAAGAAAAAGGAGGATCAGTACAAATATTATTATCGTGTGAAGAGGGAGCATGACGGAGTTCTTCGATTCATCGACTCATTTTCTGGAGTCTTTGATCTAGAAGATCTTCACGATCATTGATCTCCAAGATTTTCTGGTGGAACGGGGGCAAAACTCCCCCCAGGGTCGAGTCATGGTCCGAGCAAGGGCTCTCCACCCTCTTTCCTTTTTTGGAGGTCATCGGTCGGCTAGTCCAAGTCAGCCATCCCCTGATCAGATTATGGGGCTTTGGAGAAGCCTGCTCCGACCAAATTGGCATTGGAGCCTATCGATGCAAGGCCTGCATCATCTCCATGAGTCTGCAAACCTGCCGGACCAGCAGGTTGAACTGCTCCACATCCACCATGGCTGTAGGTGGAGCTTGAGTTGCTGGAGCTGAAGGAGCAGATAGATCTGGATGGGATCTGATTGTAGAGGCCGTTGATTGCCTGGTCAAAGCTTTCCTGGGAGGTATTTTTTTTGAAAAGAACTCTAGAGAGGAAGAAGAGAGATCATTGCTGAGCACTCCTTTAACAACAAGGGATCCTCAGGAATAGAGGGCCTTTCCTCTTGCGCCAATCCTATTGGTGTGAAATCTGGTTGCCATCGGAGAAGTGTTAGAGTCGGAGAATATGAGATCACCCCAGTGACCTGCAAAACAAGTCTCTCGTCCAGAGCCCAGGGTGGTGGCTCCAGAAATATCCTCTGATGGTAAAGTTAGCTTTTTCGGCCAACAAAAATGGAGTGCTCAGTCAAGAAAATTGCAGAATTTTTAGAAGGGAGAAGAAAGCCTAGAGAAAATATATTTGGAGGGTCCTTTTTATAGATGGAGCCAGTAACAGACTGATAGTGACAGCCATAACTATAGGGTAGTGGGCTGCTCGGGGCCACGTGGAGTTTGTTATGGAGGATAATATTTGTTGTCGTGAGGTGCCAGTCCGTTTGAGATTTGATAGTAAAAGTTTGGAGGGATGGGAATCGGTTGGTGATGAATTTTGAGCTATATCAATTCTAGAGGAGTTCGAACTCCTCTAAGGTAGTCCGGATGTGGGTCGGTTCATGTCGTGTACGAGATCGGACTCGTGCGGAGACCTTCTTGGATGACTATGGAGAGTTTGGCTGCTGAAGGGGTTCGAAAGGGGTTCGAAAGGGGTTCGACCACTGGAGAAGTCCGAAAGGAGTTCGACTCCTGGAGGAGTTCGAAAGGAGTTCGGCTGCTAGAGGAGTCCAAAAGGGGTTTGGCTGTTGGAGGAGTCTGGAAGGAGTTCGGCGGCTACAGGGATCCAGAAGGAGTTCGGTCGTTGGAGAAGTCCCAAGAGGAAGAATTTTCGATCGAAGCTCTTCTGTGATTATTAGTTACATTAGGCTAAGCATCAGACTGGACTTCGACGGGAGTGGGGTTTATCCCCAACACTTACCAAAGGCTCTACACCAAGAAGAGGAAAGGGAATGCCCCAAGCGATGGCTCAAAGAGAGCGAAGGTCGGTGTTCTAGCCCCACAGTCCCTGCCTCCATTGTCGCTGCATCCGAGGTCATCGCTAGCATTGAAGCTGCGTTAACTACTGAGGTCGGCACCACCGGCATGGGCCCAGTGCCACCCATGCCCTCATGTACTTCCAGCAGAGATCGGGCTTTGGAGCTTCCTACCAATGAAAAGATAGGGGAAGGAAGAAAAAAGAAGAAAGCTTCCAAGATGTCACGCAAGGCTCGCCTAAGCAGACCAGATGGTGACAGCGACAAACGAGGAGATGATCCCTTCGACAACCCAAAGTTCATCCGAGATCTTACCGACAGATTTGCCATGCCAGAGGTGGTGGACCAGATGGCCGACCTTAACCCATGGCATCTCATCTGGGGTTCTCTCAAAACCATCCTCAAGGTGATTGCTCCGTTGCTCGAATCTTTCTCTTCTCTTCTGCTCTCTTTTTTTTTTCTTTTTTTAACACCAATAATTTATTGCAGTCTGGTTACCAGATGCTCGCCTACATCAAAAGGATGCATCGTCAGGAGGCGGAGGCACAGAAGGCCCAGAAGGACCTTCAAGCCGAGATCCACCAGCTTCAAGAGAGTGTTGCCGAGGTCGAGCACCTTACGAAGAAGATGGTGGACATCGAAAGTCTCTAGGACGTGCTTCACAATGAGGAGTTCATCTCGGCCAGACTCAAGGCCGCATTAGCTTTGGAGGAGCAAAGGAAGAAGGAAGCCGAGAATAGGGTCGCCGAATTAGAGACCCAAATGGTGAAGTCAATCTCGGAGGCGATGGGCTATGGAAGAGTTTAAGGCCTCTCCCGAGATTAGGAACTTGAACGTCAAGTTTGGCCAGGAGGCATTTATCATTGGTTTCGAGCTCTGCAAAGGCAGGGTGGCCCGAAGTTTCCTGAGCTCGACCTCAGCTTTCTAGAGGAGGAAGGTGATATGGATGCAGGACCATCCGATGCCGCAGTCGATCCTTCCTTCAGCGAACTTCAGCATCCGGAAGGGCAGCTTTGAGAAGGAGATCGCCGAACTCAAGAGAAATGCCAGTGACAAGTCCTAGGCACTAACGGCGAAAATTAGCTCTGTTGAAGTTGACCTAAAGAAGGCTGGGGAAAAAATCTATCTTCGAGAAGGGAGCTCACCATGGTCCACCGACAAGGTCCGATACGATTGGGACTGGTCAGAAAGGTTCTTCCAGCTTCAGAAGCAGCTGCATGATATTGAGGACTAGCACAATAGCTACCAAACGACTTGGGTAGGAAAGATGTCAGGCTTGAAGGCGAGCACAAGGCTGCCAAAGATGAAGCAGCTTATCTTCAGAAGCGACTGCACAGTAATCGAGAAGCCAGTGCGAGTGGTGAGTCGGAGGGGATCGCCTCCTTGAAGAGGACCATCGGTGAGCTTTCAAAGATGATTGGGGCAGAAAAGGCCAAGGTTCTGTGGTTGAAGCTTCAGCTAACCTGTGAACATCGGACTGTCGAGGAGGTGGAGGCCGAGTCTAAAGTTTTGAGGAGACAGCAACGAGAGCTTTGAGGATAAGTTTTAGCTCACCAATAGAATATACGTAGATGATCTCTACAAGAAGAAGGAGCTTGAGGAGGAGATCCTTAGGCTAAAGCAGGCCTTGGTGATGGCCTAAGGTCGGCAGCCTGAAGTTCAAGGAATCCGGTTCGCCTAAGGGCTTCAGCCTCTTCCCCTTCTTTTTTTTCTTTTAGTTTAATCGACCTTGTCGGCCTATGCCTTACCTTCTTTACCTCATTTTTCTCTACGTTGCCTTCTCATGAAATGCTTGTTGTGGATGCCAAACTAGGACCTCTTCTACACACCAGGATAAGATTCCGCCTTTCGTATTTGACGTAGGTAGGTTGTCACAAAAAAACACATGTAAGGATTCTCCGTCGAGATTCTTTCTTCTCCTCATCTTTGCTCAACGAGGTTTTAACTTTTGCTCACATTAGGATGAGGCTTATCTTTTGATCCAAACATGGCTTGTGGGGGTATGTTCGGGTCATCAGTAGGACCTCTCCTCCCATCTCATCTTAGTTTAACGAGACCTTCGACTTTGCCCACATTAGAATGAGGTTCTCCTATTCCTAATGAATTGTGGGGGCAGATTAGCACCATTGATAGGGCCTCTCCCCTCATCTCATTTTAATCTAATGAGGCCTTCAACTTTGCTCATATTAGGACGAGGTTCTCCTCCTATTCCTAACGGGCTGTAGGGGCACATTAGGGCCATTGGTAGGGCCTCTCCCCTCATCTCGTCTTAGTTCAATGAGGCCTTCAACTTTGCTCGCATTAGGATGAGGTTCTCCTCCTATTCCTAATGGGCTATAGGGGCGCATTAGGATCGTTGGTAGGGCCTCTCTCCTCATCTCGTCTTAGTTTAACGAGGCCTTCAACTTTGCTCACATTAGGATAAGGTTCTCCTCCTATTCCTAATGGGTTGTAGGAGCACGTTAGGGCCATTGGTAGGGCCTCTCCCCTCATCTCATCTTAGTTCAATGAGGCCTTTGACTTTGCTCACATTAGGATGAGGTTCTCCTCCTATTCCTAATGGGCTACTTTAGGTTGCTTCAGAAAGTTATTAGTCATTACATGATTTTTGCACCAAGAAATAGTGATGTTAAAATAGAAAAGTTTTATTGAAGAAAAGTTACTGGTAGTACATTCTCAAGTTTTCTGAATTCCAAGGCCACGGGAGAGTTGTTCCTCCGAGCTCCTTCAATCAATAAGTTCTGGGTTGGATAACCTCCGTCTATTTCATACGGATCTTCCCAATTCGGAGTGAGCTTTTCTTGATTCTGGGGCTGTGAGACAGCCGCTCATCGAAGTATCAAGTCCCTCACTTTGAAATATCTTGCCTTTGACTTTTGAATTGTAGTAGCTTGCTACCTTTTGCTTGTAGGTTGCCATCCGAACTTGGGCTTTCTTCCATTTCTCTTCTAACAAGTTGAGGTTAGCCCTGAGGTTCGATGAGTTTTGCTGCTCATTGAATGCCATGACTCATGCTAACGGAAGTTTGAGTTCTATTGGGACATGACCGCTTCCGTTCTAAAAGGCAAGGCAAATGGGGTCTCCCCAGTTGGCAATCTTTGGATAGTTCAGTATGCTCAGAGCACATGATAGAATTCATCTAGCCAAGTTTCCTTCGCTCTTTCAAGTCTTGCTTTGATACCTTACAAGTAGGGTTCTATTTGTCACTTCGACGTCTTCATTTGCTTGTTGGTGGGAGATTGATGTAAAATGGTAGGAGATGTTCAGATCTTCACAAAATTCGGCAAATCTTGTTCCGACAAACTACCGCCCATTATCAGTTATGAGAGTTTGGGATAGACCGAATCGGCAGATGATTGACTTTCAGATGAAGTCCTGCACCTTGGCTTCAGTAATTTTTGCCAATGGTTTGGCCTCGACCCATTTGGTGAAGTAGTCGATTGCAACTAGAAGAAACCTTCATTGTCTGGATGCCATTGAAAAGGGGCCAAGTATATCCATTCTCTACTGTGCGAATGGCTACGATACGCCTAGTGGAGTAAGCTCGGAGGTTGGCTGTCTTCGTATGTTTGCATTTCTTTGACAGCTATCATATTTCTTGACATACTTCATAGAGTTGTGGTACAAGGTCGGCCAACTAGTACCCCTGTCGAAGTAGTCTTTATGATAGGGATCTGGCCCCTACATGACTTCCATAAATTTCCTCATGCACTTTTCATAATGCGAAGTCGGCCTCTGAAGGTCGGAGATACCTCAAGAGCGATTGAGAATATGACCTTTTATATAGCTTGCCTTCTTCATATAGAACATATCGAGAAGCTTGATTTTTGAGTTTTTCGGACTTCTTTCTAATCATGAGTAAGAATTCCATCCTTGAGGTAGGCAACTAGCGGGTCAATCCAGCTCGGCTCATGCTCAACTTGCAGATCAGGCTGTGACTCCTCCATGCTTGGGCACTTTAGAATTTCAAAAAATACTTCTTTGAGCAGTTCGATTGGGGCTAAAGTGGCCAACTTAGAGAGAAGGTCGGCTCTTGTATTTTTCATCCTCGGAATCCATTGAATGCTAAAATTGTTGAAGGTTAAATCCAAGTTTTTTAGTTTCTCAAGATACTTCATTATGCTTTCCTCCCGGGCTTCATAGTTGTCGCTAACTTGTCCAAGCACTAGCTGGGAATCACTAAAAACTTGGCAGCCAGTCTATCTCTAACTCTTTTGCTATTTTTAACCCACGATTAGAGCGACGACTCCCTCGGGGTTAACTAAGACATCCCGCATTTGCTCCAGCAGCGTTGGATGAACCGTCCATGTACAGGATCCAAAAGCCTTCAGAAAGGTTGGTGTTCTCTTCGGTGGGGGCTCAACTGCAACCATGGAATGCTGGTTTCATACCATTCTGGCTTGGCTTCATCTATAGTGGTGCATTCTACTACAAAATCTAGTAATATCTGAGCTTTGACCGACGATCGGGATCGGTAATTGATGTCAAACTCTGTAAGCTTGCTTGCCCATTTTGTGATTCTTCTGAAGGCATCCGTTCGATGAAGAACTGCTTTAATTGGTTGATCCATGAGGATAGTTATAGTGTGCCCCTGAAAGTAAGGTTGGAGTCTCCTGACAGCAATTAGAAGAGAGTAAGTTAATTTTTCTAACTTAGAGTACCTGGTCTCTGCATCTCTTAGGACTCGGCTTATGTAGTAGATCGGTCGCTGCACTTTCACTTCCTCCTTGACCAGGACCGCCGTCAGGGCTGCCGGGGTGACAGATAGGTATAAGAATAATTCTTCTTCGGGCTCAGGCTTTGCCAATAGTAGGAGTGAGCTGAGGTAATTTTTAAGCTCCTTGAATGCCTGTTGGCATTCTGTCATCCAAAAGAAGCTCTTTGGTTGTTTGAGAACTTAAAAGAAGGGCATGCATCGCTCGACCGATCTTGAGATGAATCGATTTAGAGATGTCACTTTTCAAGTCAAGTGCTAAACTTCTTTGATTGTTCTTGGAGTGGACATCTCCTAAATTGCTCAGATTTTCTCTGCATTCGCCTCTATCCCACACCTCAAAACCATGAAATCCAAGAACTTTTCCGAGGTTACACATCGAAGCCGCATTTGGTCGGGTTCAACTTCATCATGTACTTCTTAAGTGCGCTGAAAGTCTCTTCGAGGTCAGTGATGTGATTTATTGAAGCTCGGCTCTTGACGAGCATATCATCTACATACATCTTCATGTTTCGATCAATCTGCTCCCTAAAGATTTTGTTGATAAGGTGCTAGTATCCCTACATTCTTGAGTCCAAAAGGCATAATCCTGTAATAGTAAAGACCACGGTCAGTAACAAAAATGATTTTCTCCTCATCCTCTGGCACCATCCATAAAGGTGAAGAGTTCATGGCTCGAGATTGCATCCACCAACTGGTCAATCCTAGGCAGGGGGTAGCTATCTTTTGGGCAAGCTTTGTTCAGCTTCTTGAAGTCTATACACATCCTCTACTTGCCGTTCGTCTTTTTGACGAGCACCATGTTTGAGACCCAGCTCGGATAGTTAACTTTCCGGATGAATCCAGTCTTGAGTAGTTTGTCCTATGATGATCATGAGAATCAAGTCCATAAGCCCATGGCCATGGCAGAGAGTGAAATAATAGAAAGAGTTTCTATTAAGGTTTTCACATCGGACTTGAATCGAATGATTAAATCATATGATAGAAATTAGGGTTTGACGAGTTCATCTTAACCCTAATCTGATCGGGGCTCAAGATAGAAGAACTTAATCACACAAGTAGCTGCACCAAGAGGTTCATTTTCAGTTTTAATGGGTTGCCACCATATGCTGCTAGGTGTCACTAGTGGATTTTGGGAGCAATTAGAATGATTTAGATGATCGATCATTCTAAGTTGTCTGAATCAGAAGAGTTCTGATCCATCGAAAGGAGTTTCGATGATGTCAATGATGGAGATCATGACATATCCCATTACTATACAGAATTGAACCTAACTGGGTCACATAAATAAGGGTTTGGATCTCAATTTCATCAATTGGACTAACCCAGTTGATTTGAATAAGATTCAATTAGGTTCAAGAAAATCGTGCTAGCACACGATTGAGCCTAACGTTCTCCTTTTTCTATCATAAAAGTTGTCTCGACTGAGCTAAATGAGTTTGTGCTCACTCGAATACCTTTACCTGATCTGTCTGGAGCTTGTCCAAGTTAGAAAAGGGTTGTCTTAATTTATGAGATAAATTTGAGACAGCACCTACCATTTTCCATCACCTACTAATTCTTATAATTTGACTTGGTCAAACGTTGACCTTTGACCCTTGGACATCTGCCCATGTGTCATGCACTTATTGGAGAGCAGATAGGGGCTTGTCCCCTCTCTAGAAATTAGAAAGAAGAGGGCGCACGCCTAGGATGGCGTGACCCCATGGATAGGGACGCTGGAGTCCCATATGGATGGGACTTCAAGTTGCTTCTTGGTTTCTACTTAGGTGGCCCTTGGCTATCTACTTTGACCAGTCTTAGGCACCATCTAAGAATGAACCTGTGGGTCTCTCATCTGATTGGATCAGGTAATGTCATCCCACCAATCAGATTTAGATCTGGTTGCACGAAGCAACGTGATTGACTGGGGTGATGCAGCACTGCATGGCGCAGTAGAGTCTATAAAATGACCCTATCTGCACCCACTTTTAAGAACTCCTCTTCCAAGCCATGCCCCAAGGCTGCCCCTCTCCCTTCTCCATGCCACCATCTGACCCTCTCTCTCCTCTCCCTGCCCAAGGAAGTTGGGCCTTCAGATTAGTGTGAGTCAGGCAAGGAAAGGCTGACGAAAAAGGAAGAAGGCAGCACTGCTGCAGAGACGATGGATGATCTTTAGAAGAAGTTTTGAAGATTCTCCAAATCAGATCCAGATCTAATTTTTGGAGAAAAGAAAGAGAAGGAGAAGATCTCTAGATCCAGCCCAAGTGGATACCGGTAGAGGCCAGGCACTTGCATGGCTAGATCCAGAACCTCAGGACTTCGACAGGATCATCAATGGGTAATCAGATTACCCAAAATCAAAGTAAAATTAATTCAAAACTCTTGACTCCTCTAGAATTGATATAGGTTAATTCAAAACTCTCTATTTAAAGGAAGTTAGAGCATGAGATTTCTACAACAATTAGACTTAGGAGAGAGGACTTAGGCATCAGACTCTTGGATGCAAAGGGGGTTTGGGCGTGGTGCATTGTTGAGATACAAACTATTTTGTCCTGGTGAGAGAGAAAGAAAGGAGAAGAAAGGGTTATTCTCTAGGGTTTTTTTAGTTCTCTTCTTTCTCTGTTTTTACAAGATTATAGAAGAGTGTTTTCTCTCCCAAATCTTCCACATCTTCTTTGATTATTGGAAGGTCCAAGTTCTTGTCTTCTTTGAAAAATGGCCAAGTCACCTTTACTGTAAAAGGTGAGAGAGCCACTGAGCTTTTAGGTCCAGCATATACTGATGTATGAGGGCCTATGAGCACAAGTACTAAAGATAGATATTTCTACTTCATCACCTTCATAGATGATCTATCCAGGTATGGATATATCTATCTGATGAAACATAAGTCGGATTCATTTAAAATGTTCAAATGATTTTGAAATGAAGTAGAAAAACAAACTGGAAAGAGTATTAAAACTCTTCGGTCTAACAAAGAAGGTGAATACCTTTCTGATGAGTTTCTCATATATCTTAGAAAGAATGGAATTCTCTCCCTATGTACTCTTTCAGGAACACCATAGCATAATGGTATATTTGAAAGAAGAAATTGGACTTTATTAGACATGGTCTGATTCTTGATGGATTTTGCTAGCTTGCTGATATCCTTTTGGGATATGCACTCGAATCAGCTTGCTAAATAGGGTTCTGAGTAAGTCTATAGTTAGACTCCATATGAGATATTGATAGGGCGTAAGTCAGTACTCTCATACCTTAGGGTCTGGGGTGCTTGGCTTATGTCAAGTATTTAATGATAGATAAACTTAGACCTAGGTTTGACAAGTGTACTTTCATTTGGGTATCCTAAAAAAACTAAAGGGTATATTTTCTACCATGTTGATGAACAAAAGGTGTTTGTCAGTCTTAAGGTAATCTTTTAGAAAGAAAGTTCCATGGTGAAGGAACTAATGTCTCTAAGGTTGAACTTGAGGAAATTCAATAGGCAGAAAGCTAACACCAGTAGTCAAACCTAAACTAGATTTGATTAGATCAAATCCGAAGTCCCCTGCACCATTAAGAAAATTCGGTAGGGTACTGCATCAGTCAAATAGATACTATGGTTTCTTAGTATGGGCTGGTGATCCTATTAAACTCAATGAGAATGATAAGGATCCAATCACCTATATGGATGCAATGCAAAGACCTAATACTGAGAAATGGCTTGAGGTCATGAAATCCAAGATCGAGTCCATGAAGGTCAATGATGTTTGGATATTGGTTGATCCACCTGAAGAAATTAAATCCATTGGATGTAAGTGGGTCTTCAAAAGAAAGAGAGGCACAGACGGAAAGGTGGAGATCTATAAAGTCCGTCTGGTTGCCAAGGGGTATTATCAATGTTATTGTGTTGACTCTGATAAGACGTTCTCTCTTGTACCAATACTCAAATCCATTCAGATTGTGCTTGCGATACCTACCCATCTGGATAATGAAATCTAGCAGATGGATGTGAAGATAGCTTTTCTGAATAGAGATCTGACCGAAGAGGTGTATATGATACAACTTGAGAGGTTCACATCCATAGATGAGTCCAAGGTGTACAAACATCAAAGATCCATTTATGGATTGAAGCAAGTATCTTGGAGTTGGAACATGCATTTTGATAAGATGATCAAAATATATGGCTTCATTAAAAATAGAGAAGAGCCCTGTATTTATAAATAGGCAAATAGTTCGATAGTGGTATTTCTTGTTTTATACATGAATGACATTCTCTTAATTAGGAATGATGTCTCCACATTGCAAGGAATAAAAATATAGTTGTCATCTTAGTTCTCCATGAAGGACTTGGGTGAAGCATCCTACATCCTAGGGTTAAAGATATATAGGGATAGTACTAAGAGGATGCTTGGATTATCTCAGTCCACATACATAGAAACTATGCTAAAGAGGTTTAGCATGGAGAATTCCAAGAAGGGCTATCTCCAATAGGCCATAAAATTTTTCTTTCTAAGAAGAATTGTCTGACAACTCTTAAAGAAAGAGAGTATATGAGTAGAATCTTATATGCTTCAACGGTGGGATCTATTATGTATGCCATGACATTTACGAGACCAGATGTGGCATACTCACTAAGAGTAGTGAGTAGATACCAATCTGATCCAGAGGAAAATCACTGGAAAGTGGTGAAACCATCCTTAAGTATTTGAGAAATACTAAGGGCTAGTTGCTGGTTTTAGGTGAGTTAGATCTAAAACTTGTGCGGTTTATAGACTTCAACTTTCAATCTGATCATGATGATAATAGAAGCTTGTTGGGTTGTATCTTTATCTTAAATGATGGAGCCATCTACTGGAAGAGTTTCAAGTAGCATACTATGACAGACTCTGTATGCGAGGTAGAGTACATCGCAGCATCCGATACTATGAAAAAAGCTATGTGGCTGAGGAAGTTCATCACCGAGCTTAGAGTAGCACTCTCCCTAGATGGTCCGGTCCTACTTTACCGCAATAGCATTTGTGCCATTGCTCAAGCAAAGGAACCAAAGGCACACCAGCAAATGAAGCACATACTACACCGCTACCATCTGGTCTGAGAGATCATGAATCGAGGTGACGTTGACCTTCAAAAGATCGACAAAAAGGAGAACTTAGCCTGACCTCCGCACTAAAGCCATGGCGGTAAAGGAGTTCGACAACTATAAGTTGAAGATGTCTATTAAATACTATATCGAGTGGCTTTAGGATAAGTGGGAGTTATTGAAAATTGTGTCCCAAAGCCAATCATTAGCCTATTGATGGTTATGCTATTTTATAATTATAAATGATTTGTTATTGAATAAAATTTTATTCTGACAATTTTTTTTATCATAAGTCTTCATCTTCTAATGAACTCCATGTTATGATGAAGTCCTTAGGACTATTTAGTTTTGATAATAGATAGGATTTATCGATCAGTCCTTAAATTGCTCATAACCAAATAATACATTGTTAATTAGGACAACAACATTTATCGAGTGTAGGTCATTGTGTGCTATATAGTTTAGTTGTCCTCTTAATCAAGGAGTGTGGAGACACTGGTATGATATATAGGTGAGATGTAAGGGTACATCATCACTGAATATGACCACTTCGGAGCATTCTGCTATCAAGAATTGCTTTGATGGGATATAGGTATAAGTGTCCCTTAGACCTGAGATCATCACAGTAGCTTTTAAGCAACTCACTATGCTTTAGTGCTGGACTACCTGAATTTTTAATTCAGTAATGAAAGGTTTCTAAGTATAGTCAAGTACTTGTGAAGTCAGTGAGTGATCAAGATGGGATTGACCACTCCAAGAGTTTGGAGAAAATGCATCGTTATATTTCAATTTATCAAAATCTTGGCTCGAGTAATCCATAAGATGGATTTGGTATTTTGAAATAAAATATGGATGACCTAATTAGGGTTAGCAATTAAACTCTAAGTTGTCCTATATGTGTTTAGGTCAAGGGGATGAATTACACAGAAATTATATCCACATGGGATCTAAGAGTGTTACTTTACACATTTGATCTATCCGATTGTCGGGTACCATTGCTAGATGGTCACTTCGATTGGTACAAAAATTTATTCTTGTCCTACTGGCTTAGGTTCGAACCTATGGGATCACATACAATAATGGTTTCCATTTGATCAAGATGGTTGATCAAAGATTTACAATCGTTCTAAGGTCTAACAATCAATATGATTGATGTTTGACTTAGTGCAAGTATTGCCGGAGGATTGATTAGCAATCGGATTGCTAATTAGTTTAATTTAATTAAGCCAAAGGACTGATATCAAGTTCAATTGAATAAGATTTAATTAGATTTAGTTTGGGCTTGATTGGATCAAGTCCAATTGATTTATTGGATAAGCCAATTGCAAGGAAGAACAAGTCCTTGTTCAATTAGGACTTGTGTGCACCTATTTTCTAATTTGATTAGAAATTAAACTAGATTTAAATTTGATTTAATCTAATTTAATTAGGCTTTTAGTTGGACTATGATTACCTCTAACTAGGTTACATTAGTTTTTATTTAGTTGGGTTTAAATAATAAATTGGACCAAGTCAAAACAAAAAGTCCTAGTGTGACTAGGACTTCCCCTCCTTGCGCCACCTTGCTTCCTATGCCCTTCTCCATGCCATTTTTTTTTGTTTTTGCATTAAACCTCTCATTTCCAGAGAGAGGACACATGCTCCCACACCTCATATATTTCTTACATGGTATTTGGTTGAGGGCCAAGTCAATATAAGTTAGTTGTTTTGATTTTAAACTCTATTTGATAGAGCAAATAGAGTTTGTTGCAACCTAAACCTCTTCCCATGTATGGCACCAATCTTTCTTATTTTCTCTGATATTTTCATGGGATTTATGGGAATATTTGTGAACCACTTCCAAGGTTTCCACATCAAATAAATAGGAGGGGGTGCCTAAGAGATGGGTGCCCCAATCCTTACTCAATTTGGACATGCCTTTCTAGGTATTTGACCTAGACAAAGACTCTATCATAACTCTCTATTTAAAGGAAGTTAGAGCATGAGATTTCTACAACAATTAGACTTAGGAGAGAGGACTTAGGCATCAGACTCTTGGATGCAAAGGGGGTTTGGGCGTGGTGCATTGTTGAGATACAAACTATTTTGTCCTGGTGAGAGAGAAAGAAAGGAGAAGAAAGGGTTCTTCTCTAGGGTTTTTTTAGTTCTCTTCTTTCTCTATTTTTACGAGATTATAGAAGAGTATTTTCTCTCCCAAATCTTCCACATCTTCTTTGATTATTGGAAGGTCCAAGTTTTGAAGAAGGAGATTTGCAATCTGCCATCGAAGAAGAATCAGCATAGTACCAGCATACTATGCTGATTTTCAATCACTGGACTTTGGATCAATGATCGAGGCTTCATGTGGACTTTTCATAGAGGTCGGATGTGTGTGTGGCTCAAAGAAATGATCTCAACCTTGGATCAGCAAGTTGAAGATCTTGACTTGCAAAAGATAAAAGAGATTCGATCTCTTTCTCCCACTAGATTAGATCTAGTCTCAGTTTGATGTCGATATGATTAATATTATTAAGTTTGTTTAATATTTAATTTTAGATTTACTAGCATGCTTAGATTATGACATTAGATACTAGATCGAGGATTTAATTATGTATTTTAATAAATTAATATGATTAATTTATTATTTTTGCTGATCTATTATGAAAATTTTTCAAAATACCGATAAAAAATCTTAGATTTTTCCTTCACGCAGCCCAGCATGCGGGATAGTGGCACAACCCAGCATGCAGGTTGGCCTAGGTGGGCGTATGGACTGGCACGGCCCAAGCCCAGGCTGAAGGAAAATCCTAATTTCTCGGACCAGGTTCGTTCAGATCTGATCGGATCAAGAGATATATTTCAAAAATTTTTCTCTTTGATCCAAATCAGATCTGGGATGTTTCAGATCTGATTTTTATTATTTTAATAATTAAAATAAAATATAGATAAATTAAATCATATTTAATTTACCTTGATGTAGGGTAATCCTATTACCCGTCGATGATCCTGTAAGCAGCGGAAGGTTCTGGATCTAGCCATGCAAGTGCCTGGCCTCTACCGATATCCACTCGGACTGGATCTGGAGATCCTCTTTCTTCTCTATCACGTCTCCAAAAATCAGATCTGAATCTGATTTGGAGGATCTTCAAAATAGCTTTCGAAGATCAGCGGTTGTCCTTTGCAGCAGTGCAGCCTTCTAGCTTTCTGTCGCCTAGATTGCACAAATTGAGATCCCAAACTATTTTGGGCGTGGAGAGGAGAGGGAGAAGATGGACTTGGCATGGAGGAGGAGGAAAGAGGCAGCCTTGGGGCATAGGGAATTGCATTGCTTTTTGAGTTGGGTGCAGGGTCTTATTTAGAGACGATGCATGATCCAACTCGTCTTCATCCCAACCAATCACAATCCTTTGTGAATTCAGATCTAAATCTAATTGGTGAAAATAGAGTCCCCTGGATTCATCCTTAGATGGCGCCTAAGACCAGTCAAAGTTGGTTCTTAGGAGGAGTCTAATTGGAATCCAAAAAAAAGATGGAGTCCCTATCCAACAGGGACTCCTGGGCATCTCAAACTTGGGCGCACGCCACCCTTGGCGTGCGATGGCATGCGCCCTCCTTCTTGCCAGCTTCTGGTAGGGGGATAAGCCCCCACCAGCTCTCTAATAGGTGCATGACAAGTGGACAGAAGTTAATGTGTCAATGGTCAACATTTGAACAATCAAAGGTCAACTTTTGACCAAAGTCAAAGGACGAGAAATGGCAGGAGACCAAAAATGGCAGGTATTGTCTTACAAAATAAGACAACCCTTTTCTGGCATGAACAGGATCTAGTCAGCCCAAGTGAAGGCCTCTGATCGGGCACAAACTTCTTTAGCTCAGTTAGGACAACTATTTATGATAGTAAAAGAAGAAGGTTAGGTTCAATCTAGTGCTAGCATGATTTTTTTGAACCTAATTGAATCTCATTCAGATCAATTGAATTGAATTAGTTCAATTGATAATCACCAAATTCAAACCCTTATTTGTGTGACCCAGTTAGGTTCAGTTCTGTATTGTGGTCATGATCTAAAGAATGAAAAATATTCCAAGACTCCATCAAGGATATGTTCGACTCATATTAGGAGAATGAGCCCTATTAGGACTCCTATGAACTATTGAGAAGAGGATTCTCATCCTATTTAAAGGACTGAGATGCTGTGGAGCAAAAAAGGTGATGCATTGGTGTGAGAGGCACGTTGAGAGGCTCAAGTAGACATCGAGAGGAGATTGGCAGAGCGTCGAGTACATGCAGCCCATGAGAGAGAGAAGCAATAGGTGCATAGCATCCAGCGAGGAGGCTATGAGGGCATAGAGCATCTTGTAGCATCTGTGGGTCTTCTTGGAATTTTGAGAGAGTTTTTGTAAAGGTAGCTTCTGGTTGAGAGGAATTTATGTACGGTGAGTTGAGAGTGGGTGTTCTCCTCCTATACCTATTTTTTTCTTTCATAGTGAAGCTTATTAGTGTTAGATCAGCCAATGAGTGGACAACTCTTGTCCAATGATTCTCTAATCATGGTGCACCCAAATCTAATCTCTAATTCATGAAGCTCATCGTGCCTGAAATATAGCTTCAATTCTTAGTTAAGTTCGATCCACCATTTGCATGAATTAGATTCCTGATTGGATCTCTTATCGTATCTAGAATATTAAGCCCAACCCATCCTCCAACCCATAGCATTCAATGCCTAATAGACATGGTTGCATCTTTTTGGTGCAACTAAACCACTGCAACCAGCCGAGAACAATCAACCCTGAAAAGGGCATGCACATCTATAATGGTGGAAGACCTATTAGTTAATATTTTCTTAGGAAGATTTGATTTAGGTCTATTAGACATGACTTGACTTAGTCATAATAATTATGACTAACCTAGTGGCATGGGTTAGCTCGAATCGTTAGCCACCTTAAACCAGAACTAGATCAATCCAAATGGTCAGGTAAGTAAGATCGGTGGAAGGGATATACCATTAAATCGATAAGAATGCATTCAGGTCGAGTAGCTCCCAATTAAAAACTAGTCGATCGTATCTGCCAAACTTATCTTAGACACCAAATTATCTAACCAGAATCAATCGGATTAGCCTACAATCCAGGCTCAAATCACGAAGCCAAATTAGATCTTAACTTGATCGACCACATGTGACTGTGAGTCGATCTTGATCCAAACTTAATTCTATTGGACTGATCAAATCTAAGCACTCTTGATCCCACCAAACCAACTCTTGATGTGGTTTGATCAACTTCTAGACCTAATTAAGCTACCCATACCCAAATCCAAATTTATGAAGGTGTCTTAAATTTGAAAATTCATAATTTTTAGACCTAATTGATTTCATAATCTTAATTCTTAATTAAGTTTGGATTTATAAATAAAATATGCATAAAAAAAATTCTAATATTTCAGGATCTAGGATTTTGCAAAAAAAATAAAATTTTGATTTCTTATTAAGGATAGATGTGTAGCACCCCTACATGCCACAAGAGCACCCCATCGAATGAAAAGAGAGGGCCTTGAAACCCTTCTTACTCTTTTGACCGGACAACCAAGGAAAATGCCTTAATCAAAAATAACCATTATACTATAAAACTATTAGATCTATAACATATATCGCATATAAAATTACAGATCTAACTATGCATGCTTTGTATACATCTCTTGTATCAAAAATTAAACCAAATATGCATGTTTTAAGATCTGATATATCTGATATAACATCTGAAAAATAAAACTTTAAATGATGATATCACATAAAATCCTATTCTAAATAATTCATAGAACAATTCTATAAACCTAGTCTAGACATGCATTAAATATATCTCATATATAAATTAAATTTTTTAATCTACTGATCTTAAATCTGATCACAACTAATGTGACATCTGAAATCATTAATATCAAATAAAAAATAAAATAAAAATCAAATCTAAAGAAGATCTAAGGAACTGCAACCTAGCTTTGATACCAATTGAAGAAAAACTAGATTTTCTGCCACAGGATCGATCTGATCTGATCTGATCTATAGCAAAATTTTTTATAAAAATTTCTATAAAACCTGATCAAATTTGAGAGTTCTCGAATCTAATCCTAAAGATCTGATATTAAAAATAAAAATTAAAAAACAAATCAGTAACAATGGTTGTTACCTGTTTAGGATAAACTATTACTCTGACAATGATCTGGCCGCTCTTGAGGTTCTGGATCTAGCCACGCACGTGCCCGACCTCCATAAAAGTCTACTCAGGCTGGTTCTGGACATGCTTCTGGATCTGATTCAAAATATCATATCTGAATCTGATTTGTAGAACCTTCAAAAGAATCTTCAAAATCAGCACGTAGTCTCTTAAAGTAGATCGTCCTATCTTAATCTTTGCATCAGCTTTCTTCAACACTTGATCACTGAACCTTCATTAAACTTCGTATGGATGTGGAGAAGAGAGAGAGAAGCACTAGAAGGGGCATGGAGAAGAAGATGGTGGCAGCATATGGGCGTAGGAATGAAAGGATGAAGAGCCCTCGGGCACAGGGGTTTTAATTGAGACCCCTGCACCACCAAGTGTCGTAGGTGATCAAGCAACTTGTTTGCTTGATTGCCTTAGACTCTTAGCTGATAGCCCACATCTAAACCTGATCTCCAACAGGTTTGGTCTCACAAAATACCTCCCCTTGTGGTGTCATGAATGGATAAGGAAGAGTCCAGGGTGCCAAGGACTCTTCCTTCTAGAATTTGATCTAATTCAAATTCTGATTTAACCTAATCTAGGTGCCACCTGTTTCCACCAAATTGGGCATGCCCAAAGTAGGACTCGAGCCCAATCATATGCCCAAAAATTAGAGGAAAAGAGTTCCTAGAAAATTCTCCAGGAGGCTCAGACCCTATGACCCTCAACTCTCTCAATTGGGTCAACTATTGACCCTAGTCTAGTTATATTAGAATAGATTTATTTCAAGACTCAATCTGACCTAGACAAGTTTTTAACTAGATGAAAATAAACCCATTCAAAATCTAGGGGTGAGCTAAATCTAATTTGACTCAGTCAAGATGAATTAGAAAGACTATAGAAGGAGAATGTCAGGCTTAATCATGTGCTGGCATGATTTACTTGAATCTGATAGGATCTAATCCAAATCAATTGAACTGGATTAGTTTAATTGATCACATCCAAATCCGAACTCTTATTTATGTGATCTAATTAGATTTAATTTCGTATGGTAATGAGACATGTCATGATCTTTATCATCGAAACACCTTTCGATGGACCAGAACCTTTTTTTATTCATCCAATTAGAATGATCAGTCATCAAGATCATTCTAATTGCTCCCAAAATTTACCAATGATACCTAGCAGTATATGGTGGTAACCCATCAGAACCAAATGTGAACCTCTCAGTGTAGCTACTTGTGTGATTGGGTTCTTTTATCATAAGCCCTGATAGGATTAGGGTTAAGGTGAACTCATCAAATCCAACACCCTATCATATGATTGAATCATTCGATTCGAGTCTGATGTGAAAACCTAATAGTTTTCTATTATTTCACTCTGCCATGGTCATGGGCTTAAGTACTCAATCTCATGATCATCATAGGGCTACTCTTTATCTACCGAGGTAGATAGATCCCATATTGGTATAATCCAATTCCTATAATGAACATGCTATAGCCAACATACACGTCAGAATTTCGAATGGCTAGAAGGTCGAGTTATGATGTAGTCAAACTATAACACACTCAAGATATTATCGATGCACCTTAGGTCAAAGAACTAGACACATAACTATAATATCGAGCTAGTCATTGATGAGAAGGTAGACTCTCTTATGACTGCTCAAGGTGGTTACGCTCAGTGCCCTTGTTCTCTAACGAGTACTTATACTCTTGCTCTGATGTCTCCATGCCATAGACTCAAGACTCATCTATCCTAAGAAAGTGATTATACACCAACCTTTTCGAATCAATCACCATCCTTCTGACGATCCTACGATCGAGAGCAATTTATGATTTAATTATGAAAATATATGTCTTAAATTTTCAACTCTTGAAAATATGTATTATTATTTTTATTAACTTAAACAATGTATCATAGACACTTTACATACTATGTGATAGAAGAAAAATAATTTTTTTATTAATTTTAAGTTAAAATTATAAAAATACTCCTAAAAAGTATGTTACAAGTGTCAGATAATCTGGCTTCTAGAGCACTCATCTAATAGGATGGGCATCATCACCCCATCTCTCGTTAGCTATAACAATCAATTAGCTTATTAGAAATTTGTAAAAAAACTATAATTTAATAACTTGTAAACTAAATGGTAATAAATAATTATCTTTCTATGCACATAACTGGCCATAAACCCATGATTGTGAGTGTGTGTGTCCTCTTGATTCTGACGAGATGCAACCTAAAAATTATTTAAATCATAAAAGTTAAAATCAAATATAATTTATTAGTGTAATGAAAAATTCATAAGTTTTAAATTAAACCTGAAACTTCTAGGTTCTCTAATGCCAACCATCCCCTCCCATTGACTTGGGAGGATAGTCCTGGATCCAAGGAACAAGCTCCTCCTTAGTATCCCTATGGTGCTCTAGCCATCCTCTATGGAGCTTGATCTTGTAGTTTTGGTACAACTTCCTAATCTTCTTCAGTCGGGCATCTCGAGCCCTGTCATGATCTTGAAAGTTGCACCTCTGCACAAGATTATCAGAAGTCAGTTATGGAATTATTCTAATTAAACATAGTATGAACATATCAAATGTATAAATATAATTAAGATACACTTATCCATATCTTCTCCTATATCCGGTCCCTGAGACTAGCATCTATCAATCGCCAGTCTATAGGTAGTACTAGAATGATGTTCGGACTGCCTCACAAGCACTCTAAAAAAAAGAATGCATCTCCCATACGGCCTCCCCTACTAGCCTCTCCTTCTAATCATACTCTACCATGACCTGCCTACAAGCGATTCCACACATGTGGCATCTATGTGAGACTACGAAATATTCCTATTGGATGATGCACCTATAATAAAAATATATTACGAATATATAAGAGTATGCAATAACTACATATAAAAAATAAATAAATAATTGACACAATAAAAATCTACTCTCATTAGGATCATAGACGTGGAATGCTAGTGGAGCTAGATCAGTGGATGGAGTATGTGTCGAGATGCATAGGCTGTTGATGTAGCTACCAATGGAGGCTCAGATGTGCTAGTGGGAGGAGTATGTGCCATCAAAGCCAAAGTAGATGTGGAGGTGGAAGGAGTATATACTAGCAGTGGCTCATATACTGACCTCTGCATAGCCCACCAAGGGTTGGGGGTGAAAACTAAAAGGCATTTTGGTGCCATCGTGACCTGCAATATTAATGAACATTGCAATAATTATGAGTCCTATCCCATTTTGGAAATGCAAGTAATTCTATAGATTATTACAGTAATCAAATGGTATGCTGAGAATTTGAAAGAAATTTTGGATAGCATTTCTCCTTAGCAAATCATTCGATTACTATAATAACCTATAGAATTATTTATATTTTTTAAATTATCCATAGTGGACAATCAATTAACTAATGTACATAATTCTTTCATCCATATAAAAATAAATAAATATATGGATATATTAAAATATATACTATAATCAATTAACGGATCTATCCCCATGCAATGCAAATTTTTTTAAAATTAACACATGATTAATGTTGTCCGAACCTTTCATCGGCCTGAGGGCATAGGGCACGTGAAGCTATGACCGAGGCATGGCCCAGAACCCGAGATATTAGAAAAATTATAAAAACAAAAAATAAAGTAAAAAGGAGGCTCAAATTCATCATTTAATCATGCATTGCAATATTACTTTTGGTATCTGCTACAACTAAACAAAATCAACTACAAATGGTTGCTTGTTAAATAATCGCTAGCCATCCAACATCGCCTTACCATTTAGAATTATTAAAATATTTATAGAAGAAGAAAGAATAAGAGAGCTCATATTAATAAAATTATACTAAAAATTATCCATTTTCCACCCAAAATTATCATAGCCTCTTTATAAAAAATAGAAACAAAAAGAAACTAATTATTTAAAATAGAATATTATATAAAATAATAAAATAAAAAATGATATAAGATAAGTCAACTTTTTTATTATTATTAAATTTAATAATTTAAAATATAATATTAAGTTATGAATATACTTTAATTTATAAATATAATAATAAATAATTTATGAATAATATAATAAACTTAATATTATATTCATTAAACATCAAAAATCACATCAATTAACATGCTAGCAATCCAAGTCATATAATATATATGCATGAAAGAATAAATCAATAAAAAACTCAAGAAATTGGGGATAAGAGATAAACCAAGCTGAATGGAGCTAAAGGGTACCCGTGGAGGTGGTCGGACAGTGAGGTGGGGTGGAGGGCCAAAGGGGGCTGGCGGCGTGGTGGGCTGGTGATGGGGCATGGCCAAAGGGGGCGGTAAGGCAGGGCATAGGGTCAAGGCCGAGGGAGGCAAGGCCAAAGGGGGCCAACAATAGGGTAGGCCGGTGGCAGGATAGGGCGTAGGATCGGGGCCAATGGAGGTAGGGCCAAAGGGGCTCGCACAGGGCAAGCCGACAGTGGGGCGGGTGTAGGATCGGGATCGAGGAAGCGGGGCCAAAGGCAACTAGTGGCGAGGTGGGGCCAAAGCGGGTGGTGGGGTGGGGCGCAAGGCTAAATAGGGTGGCGAGGCGGGGCCAAAAGGGCAGCAGGGTGGGGCAAAGGGCCAAATAGGGTTGTAGGGCTGGGCTGGCATTGGGCCAAAGGGAGTGGTAGGGCTAGGCGCAGGGCCAACGAGGGTGATAGAGAGGCCGGTGGGGGGGGTGGGACAGTGGCGAGGTGGGTAGGGCTCAAGTAGAGAGGAGAAAAATAGAGAGAGTGAACGAGAGGAAAGTGAAAACAAATTGATGCGCAGTAAATTTTGCCTAACCTATGGCAGCAATTTTTAAAACTGCTACCATAGATCTATTGCAGTGGTTATTTATAACTGCTACTATTAGATCTATAATAGCAGTTATCAACCACTGCTATAGATGCATAACATCATTTTTTATATTTTTCTCTAAATATGGTATAATTTTAGAATTTGAAGTCCATCTTTATAGTTAATGACTAAAAAAATTATTATTAAAGTATCATCACAAAAGACCACTTCCATCCAATAGCCCTAGCTATGTCGATCAATAAAATTTGATTTTAATGGCCATGAAGGACTGCGTGATGATCTGATAGATAAAGATCATAGATTGATCTAAAAACTTGCAATGATGATCTTAGTGATATTTATAGTATACTATCAAAATTTTACTTTAATCAAAAATCATTATCACGGTTAATCTAGTATTGGATGATTTCGGTCATTAAATAAAAAATGAGTGATCAAAAGACCAAATGATATTTGATTAATAGATAATTTTTTAGATAATTGATCTTTGCTACTACTTTAATTATTTGTATGGTAGACTGTGTCTATATAAATAATCCATGTTAAATATATCTTACAAAAGCATAAGCATAATTATATAAGACCATTAAGATTGAGTATTGAGAGACATATAGTTTTGGATCATTCATATATATGCAGTTTGGATTTTGCGATCACCACCATATAAACAATCAAAGTAATACCAAAGATTATTTATCTAAAAAATTATCTGATAATCAAATGCTATTTGGTCTTTTGATCATCATTTTTCATTTAATGAACGAAATCATTCCATGCTAGATTGACCATGATCATGATATTTGATTAAAGTAAAATTTTGATAGCATACTACAAACATCACCGAGATCATCGTTACAAATTTTTGGACCAATCAATACTCTTTATCTATCAAATCATCTACATGATCATTTATGGCCATCGAAATTAAATTTTATCGATCAATATAGCTAGGGCTATTGGATCGAGATGATCTTTTATGATAACACTCTAATGATAATTATTTTGATAATGAAAAAATGATGATGGATTTTAAATTTTAAAATTATATTATTTTTAAAAAATATATATAAAAAAATTAATATTATGCATCTATAGTAGCAGTCAACATAACCACTATATAGGTTACATAAAACCACTGCCATAGGTCTAATCTATGACAGTGATTATATATAACTGCTATCATAAGTCCAATCTATGGCAGTGGTGAAGGATAACTACTTTCATTGATTAAACATATAGTAGCGGTTGATTAATTGCTGCAATAAATTGAATCTTTGGTAGTGGGTAAGTATAACCACTGCTATAAATTTGACCTATGGCAATGGTTTTAGTAACTTCTGCCATAGATTGGATCTATGACTGTAGTTTTATGTAACTCTTGCTATAAGTAAATCTATGACAGTGCTTAATTGTAACCACTATCATAAATCGAGACTATGATAGAGGTTAATTATAACCGCTACTATAGATCGAGTCTATGACAGTGGTTAGGTATAACCACTGCCTTAGATAGTGGTTTCCAAACTACTATAATAGTAAGCATTGCCGTAGTCCCATTCTGTAGCAGTGTTTCTCAAATATATAATTGATAAGAAAACGTTGAGATATCATGTTGAATTTTGAGATAAATTAATTTCATATTAATTCAAAATATGATACCTAGAGGAGAGCAAATTGATTTAAGAATCAAAGTATTCAAATCATTGCAAACATCAAAATCAATCACTCATACTAATCTTATCGAATCATGAAAAGTATTTCAAGCAAGTAAATATGATATGAAAATATATAGATAAATTATTAAAATTAATAGAATCAATCAAACAAATATTGATGGTATGATATGAGAACATTTTAAATTTTACTCAATAGCATCACTCATCCATTTTTACTTTCAAGGTACCTATCAAAAAAAATTCTCCTTTTATTTCATTGGATTTTTGGTATACCTGCAAAATCACTTTATAATTTTTAGTACCCAAGCTTTTTTGGGTCAATAGTAGTTAGCGCTCAAGGTTCCTTTTGGAACCTAAATTTATTTGATTAATGTATAGCCAATCCTTTTAAAATTGCATTTAGAAATTTTATGGCCAATTTGATTATATTTGAAATATTTAATAGAATGATTTTCAAACAAATCTTTTGTGAACATTTTTTAGTATGCCTCTATTTTCCTAAAGAATTAAAATCAGTTTTATTGAAAATAACCATATTATTATTATTATTTACTATAGATTGAAGATTTTGAAAGCTAAGGATAATTTTTTCAGCTATGAATTTCAAAATCTCAACCTCTCTTCCTGATTTTTCATTTTCTCCCAAAACCTCTTCTTTTCTTTTAGAAGATTTTCATTTTCTTCTAGAGAAAATTTTAAATTTTCATATCCTTTTTCAGCTCAATATTTTCTTCAACCAACAAATTTTTTAGATTTTACTCTTTTTTTTAGCGAAAGAATTCTTTTTTTTCAAAATGTCTTCCTTTTTAATAAGACTTTTACTCTTTTCATTAGCTAAGAGAAGATAAGACTTTTTGAACATTTTGTTTTCCAGCCTTAAGTTTTCAAGTTCATCCATTAATTTATTAAAGGCTTCAGATAATTCATCATATGTAAATTAGCGAAAATTTTCAGAATTTACCCCATCTTCATTAGCCATTAGGAAAAGATTTGCAGTACTTTTCTTTTTTCTCATTTCTCATTTATTTGCTTTGCTCTCCTTTAATTAATACTTTTTTTCTTTCTTTCTTCTTCTTCTTTTTCTTTCCATCATCATGAGCCATGAGGCATAGATTGGGATGAGCTTTCTTTTCTTCTTGAATGCTTGATTCATTTTTTTGATTTGCTCTCCTATAAGTCATTTTCAATTCTCCCAAACTTGTTTTGCTGAAATACAAAAAAAATTAGATCAAACTCATTTATATCTAATGAACAATAAAGCATATTTAAGATCTATTTAGTTAAATTATTTCTTCATTACTGATCAATGCATTGGGTATATGTGGTCCATTGATTATAATCTTTCATAAATTATAATCATGTGATTATATGAAGATTTTCATTCTAGTCTTCCCATATTTGTAATTTGATCCACTTAATAGTGGGGGTCTATCTATAGAATATCCTTCATTAAATAAAAATTTTATTTATGTTGCCATGATCTTTAACTCAAGATTGCTAGGTCAATAAATAATATTAAAGAATCTACTCTGATACTACTTATTACCTAGAAGTGTAGCAACCCAAGAGAAAGAGTGAATTGGGTTGATTAAAAATTTAAGCCAAATTAAATATTGAGCTAGTATGTGCTTCAATTTAAGCTAAGTTGTGTATTTGAGATTTGTATAATGCAAGCGATAGTAGAATCAAGATATAACTTGGGCTATATAAGAATTAAATTAAGCTAATCAAAATATGCAAGATAAGAGGAAAAGATATAATACAAAAATAAAATAATTTATAGTGGTTCGATGCAACCTTGCACCTACATCCACTTTCCAAGAGCCCTTTGGAAATTTCACTAAAATCTTTGGAGTATAATGTATTTATTTTATCCTAGGATCACAAATAAATATAGTCAATTTTTCAGAATCACCAACCACAATCGATAGTTTTTTGAGCTCACTATTAACCTAATTGATTTTATGGGCTTATCAACCAAAACTTAGAATACCCAATTCTAGGCTTAGATAAGCCTTTATCCTAAGTTTCTTATCGCCAAAGAAACTTGTAAAGCAAATAAAAATACAAGAAGTTAGAATTTCAACACAAATATAAATAGAAAAATAAACTCTTTAAGCTCAGAGAAATTGCTATTTGCATGATGGAGGCTTGATCTTCTCTTGTTTGAGGCTTGAGAGGATGTAGAAGAAGTTGGAGAAGATTTCTCTTGAAAGCAAACTCAAAATTTTGCATTTAATTCCTCTAATTTCTCTCTCAAGGATATCAATGGTCCTTATATAAAATGATATGTTCCTTTTTTTAATCCTTTTCTTTTGGCTCTTCATTTAGTTTGGGAGCTTTTAAATCCTTTTTAGAAGCCAAACTAGCCATTTCTAGTTATTAAGAAGCAAAAACTAGCCGTTAGAAATAACCCTATATACTTCTTAAATTCTGTAGAACTAGCTATTGGAGCTTCGAGTTGACTCAGATAGGATTCGAGTCGACCAGATGACATTTGAGTGTACTTTATTGAAATGTTTTGAAAAATAGCCTCTCTATATTTTTTGAGAACTTCGACTTGAATATTTGAGTTGACTCAAGCTGCCGCTCGATCTATTGAATTTTTCTATTCTAAAAATTATAGTTTTGCCATTCTTTATTCAAGTCAACTTGAATAATCCTTGAGTCAACCCAAAGACATGCCAGCAGAAATTTCTACATGTCAAAATAATTTTTCTTCACTATTTCAGCTCGAGTCGACGTGGATAAAATATGAGTTGACTCGGATGATAGCCAATTAAAAATTTCTATGCATTTTTCTACTTGAGGGACTTTTTGTTAAATGAGTGCCCTAGAAGCCAAATTAGCCGACACTTTATAAAATACTTTCTAGAAGCATTTTTATAATTTTAACTAAAATTAATAAAAAATTAATTTTTCTATCACATCGTATATTTAAAGTGTCTGTAATACATCCTTTGAGTTAACGAGCATGAAAATGCTTATTTTCAAGAGTTAAAATTTTAAGGCATATATTATCATAATTAACTCATCAACTACTCCCAATCGTAGGATTATCATGAGGATGGTGATCAATCTAGAAGATCGATGTACGATCACTTTCTTAGGATGAGTCTTGAGTCTATGATATATAGACACCATAATGAGAGTATAGGTACTTGTTGAGAACAAGAACACTGAGCGCGACCACCTTGAGTAGTCATAAGAAAGTCTACCTTCTCGTCGATGACTAGCTCGATGCTACAGTTGTGTGTTTGATTCTTTGATCTAAGGTGCATTAATAGTTCACCTTGAGTGTATTATAGTTTGACTACACCATAACTCAATCTCCTAGCCACTCAAAATCTTGAGGTGTATGTTGGCTATAGTATATTCATTATGAAAATTGGATCGCACCAATAGGAGATCAATCAACCTCGGTAGAGTAGTAGTCCTATAATGATCATGAGATTGAGTCCTTAAGCCCATGGCCATGGTAGTGTGAATTAATAGAAAGAAGTTTCTATTAGGATTTCACATTGGACTCGAATCAAATGATTCATTCATATGATGGGTGTTAGGCCTGATGAGTTTACATTAACCTTGATCCTATCGGGACTCATGATAAAAGAATCCAATCACACAGGTAGTTGTATCAAGAGATTCATATTTGGTTCTGATGGGTCAGCACCATATACTGCTAGATATCACTGATGGATTTTGGGATCAATTAGAATTATCTTGATGATCGATGATTCTAATTGGATGAATCAAAAGAGTTTTGGTCCATTAAAAGGTATTTCGATGATGTCGATGATAGAGATTATGACATATTTTATTACCATATAGAACTGAACCTAATTGGATCACATAAATAAGGATTTAGGTCTAGATGTCATCAATTGGGCTAATTCAATTTGATTGATTTGGCTTAGATCCAATTAAGTTCAAGAAAATCATGCTAGTACACGATTGGACCTGACTTTCTTCTTCTATCATTATTTTGGTTCGTCTCGACCGAGTCAAATTGGATTTGGCTCATCCAAAAATTCTATATGAATTTATTCTAATATGACTAGAGCTTGTCCTGATCAGAAAAGAGCTTGTCCTAATGAGATCAGGGCTTGTCCTAACCAAATTAGGGTTTGTCCTAAAACCATAGGATGGAAATTAGGACAAGTGTCTTTTGACCCAATTTTTGCACTAATTAAGGGAGGAGGCATGCACCCTCTAGAGATTATCTAAGGGCACAGGCTCCTAGGTGATTGTCATAAAGAAAATGAGGGTGCATGCCTCCTTTTGGCATGTGCCCTTAGTGGATAAGGGTAGAGAAGGTTTGAAAAGTTCAAATTCTTGGAGATATTCTCTACCCCTACCCTCCTTATCCATAGATGGTGCCACTTTTTCTTGGTATTTGTGTGACAAAAATCTGAGTAAAAACATGGTGGGGCATGGGATTTAAGATTGGAGTCCTTTTGCTTTAAGCAAGTTAGTTGCTTAAAGCCTTAGGACTCTAGGGCTACATATAAATAGACCTCTTGCCAAAGGTGTTTGTCATTGCAATTATTCTATGGTGAAGCCCTGCCTCTCTCACCACATCCATGCCCCTCTCTTTCATATCTTCTCCCTCTTCTCCATGCCTAAGTAGTTGGGCAAAATAGCAAGCAAAGCCGTGTTGTTGTTAGCACAAAGATTAGTTGGAGATGACCTTATTCATGAAATGAATGCGCAGATGTCGAAGATCAGTTCGAAGGCTCTACAAATCAATTTTAGATCTGATCTTTTGAGATCAGATCTAGAAGGAGAGGATTTCTAGATCTGACTTGAGTGGCCTTTGGTAGAGTCCGAGCACGTGCACGGCTCAAGTCAGAACCTCAAACTTCATCAGATCATTGGCAGGATAAATCGTTTACCCAATAAGGTAACATTAGATGTTACTAGATTTAATTTTAATTCAGATTTTATATTTAGATCATTTCAATTAGATTTGAGAACTCTCAAATCTATTGAATTATTAGGAAAAAAATTTAAAATTCTACCTTAGATTTGATTAGATCAGATCGATCCTACGACAGAAAAACTAGGTTTTCCTTCAACTAGTATCAGAGCTACATTTGTAGTTCTTTAGATATATTTTGATCTGATTTTTATTTTTCTTATGACCTGATATTTTAGATTTTAGATGTTACATAAGATATAACTAGATCTAAAATCAGTAGATGCATCTTAAATTTTCATGTATGTGATATATATATGATGCATGTCTAGACTAGTTTGGATAGATCTATGCCATGGATAGATCTATGCATGTTACATAAGATATAACTAGATCATTTAAATTTTAATGTTCAGATGTTACACAAGATGTAATCAAATCTGAAACACAATTTAAATATTTTAAATTGATATATGTGATATATGCAAATCATGTGTAGTTTAGATCTCTAATCATATATGAGATATATGTGTTAGATTAAACTACTTTATAGTGTAGTTTTTATATTTCTGATTAAGGCATTCTCCTTAATTGTCTGGTCATAAGAGTAAGAATGGTTTAAAGGCCCTCTCTTCCCATCTGATGGGATGCTTTTATGGCATGTAGGGTTGCTGCGCATTTGTCCTGAATCAAAAATCAAAACTTACTTTTTTGCAAAACCCTAGATCCTAAAATCCTAGGATCTTTGATGCTTTTTGTTTATGAACCCTTGGACTTAATTAAGAATTAAGTTTATAAAATCAATTAGATCTAAAAAATATGAATTTTTAGATCTAAGACACCTTCATCAAACATGGGTTCGGGTATGCGTAGCTCAATTAGGTCAAGCGGTTGATCAAACCAAATCAAGAGTTGGTTAGGTGGGATCAAAAGTATTTAGATTTGACCAGCCCATTAGATGTAAGTCTTGATCAAGATCGACTCATAGTCACATGTGATTGACCATTTTAAGACCTAATTTGGCTGTACGGTTCGAGCTTGGATTGTAGGCTAACCCAATTAGTTTTGGTTCGATAATTTGATGTCTAAGGTAAGTTTAATAGATATGATCGACTGGTTTTTAATTGAGAGCTACTCAACTTGAATGCGTTCATGGTGAGTTAATAACATATCCCTCTCACAGGTCTCACTTATCTAGCCATTTGGATCGACCTAGTTTTGGTTTGAGATGGCTAACAATTCGAGCTAATCCATGCCACTAGGTTAGTTATAATCATTATGACTAAGTCGAGTCTAAGAGATCTAATTTAAAATCTTTTTAAGAAAATATTAAGTCATAGATCTTCCCCCATTGTAGATGTGTAGGCTCTTCCCGAGGTTTATTGTTCTCAATTGAACATAGTGATTCAATTACACCGAAAAGATACAACCACATCTATTAGGCGTAGGATGCTGTGGATTAGAGGATGGGTTGGGCTCAATATTCTGGATACGATGAGGGTCCCAATCAAAAATATGGTTCGTGCAAATAGTGGATCTGACTTAACTAAGGAGTGGAGTAATATTTTGGGCACGGTGAGTTATATGAATTAGAGATCAAGTTTGGGTGCACCATATTTGGAAAAATATTGGACAAGAGTTGTCTACTCATTGATTGACCCATCACCAATAACTGTTAGGTGAGATGGTGAGCCAATTGGTGGGACCGCACCACCTACTAAAAGTCAATAATCATGAAAACTTTCACATCTCTGCTAAGAAAGTATAGAGATCCGAAAAAATAGTGGAAGCCTAATTTATTTAAAAATAAAATTTCTAAACAAATTGGTTAATTTAAATTATAAATCTAACAAAAATTTTGACTCTCTATAGGAAAATGCCGGCATCAAATTTCCTAGCCTGAATCCTACATATCTATAGACTGACCAGACTTAATTATAAAGATTGGCTCTAGAACTTAAAAATTATTTTGAGTTCTGAGAAGCTATCTTATGTATTGGACTAGAAAATTCTCACTCTAGCAGCTCGTCTGACTGTCGAATAGAGAGTATCTAATGAGAAGTGGTCGGACGATGATAACAAAGTCAGGTGCTACTTGTTGGACTAAATGTTAGATGAGTTGTAGCACCAACATGAAGATATTAGAATTGCTCATCAAATGTTGGCTCACCTGTAAGAGTTATTTGGTGAACAGAGTCGCACAGCACGTTATCAAGTCTTGAGAAAACTTTTCAAAGCATAGATACGTGATGGACAGTCAATCCAAGATCATTACTTGACGATGATCAAGAACCTAGATGAGCTAGAGAAGCTTGGTGTCATAATTGACAAGGACCTATAGATTGTTTTGATCCTGTAGTCCTTGATTGATCCATATGGTTAGTTCACTATGAACTTCTATATGAATAAGCTTCATGGTTGAGTTAAATGAATATGCTGGTCACTACTGAGCAGACTATAAAAGATTTAAAGAGCTCAATTCTTGCTGTGGAGCATACTTCCTCCAGAAGAAGATCTTTTAGAAAGAAAAAAGTCTGCAAAGAAGTATAAGTTTGAGGGAAGAAGAAGAATAAGGGAGAACCGAAGAAGAAGACCATGGACAAAGAAAAATATTTCCACTGCAACATCGACGGCCATTAGAAGCAGAACTGTCCTTCGTATTTGGCCAACCTGAAGAACAAGAAGGAGGTAGGTCCTTCCGGAGGTATGCTCGTCATTGAGACTAACCTTATGGTTTCTTCTAAATCCAGTTGGGTACTTGACTCTGGTTCTAGTGCTCACTTGTGCACTTCTATGCAGGATCTTGAGCAGAGCAGGAGACTAACAAATAGTGAGATTATCCTGCACGTTGGGAATGGAGCAAGAGTTGTTGCTATGGCCATGAAAATCTATCCTCTTCAACTACCATTAGGATTAGTTTTAGTTCTCAAAGACTGTTTACTTTGTGCCTGCTGCAAGTAGGAATTTGATTTCTATTTCATGTTTAGCACAAGAGAACTATGTAATTAGTTTCTTTAAGGATCATTATACAATTCTTTATAAAAGAAATAAAATTGCAAGTGGTTTCTTAATTAATGGTCTCTATCAGTTACATGTAAATGTTTCTATTTTCAATGTTGAGCAAAATACGAATGCCATAGGAACAAAATGATCTAGGGATAGTACCAATGAAAGATATCTGTGGCACCTTAGGCTAGGTCATATAGCTAAAGATAAGATTAACAAATTGGAGAAATCTAGACTAATAGGTCCGTTGACTTTTGAGTCATATTCGATTTATGAGTCATACCTTCAAAGCAAAATAACCAAGCTCTCTTTTGTAGGACATGAAAAAAGGGCCACAAACCAACTTGTCCTAGTACATGCAGATGTGTGCGGCCTATTTGATATGCTGGTCAGAGGTAATTTTTTCTACTTCATTACCTTTATCGATGATCTATCTCGGTATGGATACCTGATGCGACATAAGTCTGAAACCTTTGAAAAGTTTAAGCAATTCAAACATGAAGTGAAAAAGCAAATCAAAAAGCCCATTAAGTTTTTTTTATCAGATCGAGAAGATGAATACCTTAGTTAAGAATTTTTAAACTATCTCAAGACTAATGATATAGTCTCACAAGGACTCCACCTAGAATGCCACAACTCAACAGGATTTCAGAACAAAAAATCGGACTCTAATAGATATGGTCCAATCCATGATAAGCTTCACAGACATTCCTGAGTTTCTTTGGGGACATAGTTAATTGATAGCTATATATTTATTAATTAGGATTCCATCTAAACCATTCCTACCATACCATATGAGATATGGCATGGTAAGAAACCAAATTTGAGTCATCTCAAAATTTAGGATTATTCGACCCATGTCAAGAGATAGCGGTGGACAAGTTAGAGTCTAGATCCCTTAGAGCTCGGTTTATAGGATATCCTAAAGAATCATTAGGATATCACTTCTATCTTCCAGAAGACCATAATGTGATTGTAAGTCGACATGCCATTTTTCTTGAAAAATGTTTGTTCAAGATGGTGGCATTGGAAGATAGATCAAGCTCGAGGAGAAAGTCTTCGAAGAACAACGAGCCAAGGATCCTATGAAACCCAATTAGTTTGAGCTAATCCACATACTACCTCCTCCATCTTGTAGATCAAGTAGAGTTTTTTGTCCTCCTGAGAGGTACTTAGATACTATTTTAGAGGATATCGAGAAAATATTCCTCATGAAAAATGGGGTTCATGGTGATAATCCCAAAACCTATGATGAGATGATATCATATATTGATTCTGAGAAATGGCTAGAGGCAGTGAAGTGAGAGATTGACTACATGCGCTCGAACCAAGTCTGCACCTTGTGTTGGGTATTGTATCCTAAAGCCAATCATCTTGGTTGTAGATGGTTTAGCTATATATAATTTATACTTAAATTATAATAAATAAAATTATTATTCTAGCATTTCATCATGTTTGTGCATCTTTCTGTAATGAACTCTTCTATGATGAAGTTCTTAGGACTATTTAGACTCGAAAGAAGGATTTATTATTTAGTCCTTAAATCTATTTGTGACCAATGATATGTTGTTACTCAGGACGACAACATTATCGAATATAGGTCGTTGCGTATCATATGAGTTGGTTATCCTCTTAACAAAAGAGTATGGAGATACTGGTATGGCATGCAGGTGAAGTGTAAGGATATATTTTACTAAACATGATTTAACTATGGAGCTCTCTACTGTCAAGAGTTGCTTGCAAAAGATATGGGTATAAGTGTCCCTTAGACTTGAAATCAGCAAGTAACTCATTGCACTTTGGTATCGGACTACCTAAATTTCTAATTCAGTGATGAAAGGCTATTGGGTGCAGTCAAGTACTTATTTAGTTGATATGTGAGTCAAGATAGGATTGAGCTCTCCAAGTATTGGAGCAGGTGCATCATTATATTTCAATTTAGCAAAACCTTAGTCAGAGTTATCCATACGACGGACACTGAATTTTAAAATATACAATATAGATGATTTTTCAGGATTGACAGTTAAACCTTAGGTCATCTTCTTAGTATCATTTAGATCAAGGGGATGAATTATATGGTAACCATATGTCACAGGTTCATGGATGTTGCAATGTAACTATTAGACCTATCCAGACATCAGATACAATTGCCAGATAGTCACATCGATTAGTACAAAAATTAGTTTCTATGCTACCAACTTAGAGTTTGAACCTATGGGGTTACACACAATATGAGTTCCTACTTGATCTAATGGCTAATCAAGAGTTCTAATGGTCTGAGACTCTATGGACTAGGAGTCCAAGAGTTTCATTGGACTAGGACTCTACCTTCGTAGGTTCCACTAGACTTAGACTCTAATATTATTGAAGGATTAATTAGCAATCAGCAATTAGCTTAATTTGATTGAACAATGAGGATTCGATCAAATCTGATTGAATTTGATTCGATTAGGTTTGACCCAATCAGGTCATGAGATGATCTAATCACAATAGGAGATTGGACCTTGATTTGATCAGGGCCTGAATCTAATTAATTTTTAATTTGATTAGAAATTTATTGGGTTGGGTTAAGCCTAATTTTATTAGATTTATCTTAGTCTAATTGGGTTTGGACAAAATAGTTTGGTTGAAACCACCTTGGAAAGGTCAAAATTAGATTTGAATTTTCAACTTCAATCTCCCTGCGCCACCCTACTTTGACCCACGCCCTTCTCACACAAATTTTGATTTACGTGAAGTTTTTCTATGCTAAATTCTGATGTTGGCACCCTCTCCTTTCTTGCTTTGACCTAGTCCAAGTGTTGGACTGGTTCAAACTTAGTTGAATTTTGAATTCAACTTTTTATGGTTAGAGGTTGGTATTAAACCTTATCCTTTCTACTCTCCATGCCTCTCTTGTTTATTTGTCGCACATTTTTTGTGCATTTCTGAGTATGGGCACATAGAAGGAGAGTACTTCTATGCGGAGTACTTCTATGCATCAATCACTTTCGGGGGCTATTGGGGCTAAAATATATTCCACTAAAGTCCAGTGAATTAACCAACTTTGATATAGTATCATTTGGAGCAGTGATGTTAATATCCCAATTTGGGAATTTCGGCCTCCAGACCCTATCCACCAAGAGAACTTCTAGCTCTTTCCCTCCAGTGACTACAAAACTCATCAAAGACATGATGTACTTTGTCTGGCCCAACTTGAACAGTGAAGGGAGTGTTAACTGACTCTAGTCGTAGTATTAGCAAAACCCTATTGAATATTAAACCCCAACACCATCCAACTTTGATTATGGCAGACCTTGAGAGTGGCCGAATTTCTTCACAACAGATAGCATATCTCATCAACCTTACATCAGGAATCCCATCCAGCCGAATTCCTCTTTAGTCAAATTTTGTTCTGGCTAAACTTCTTTGCTCTACTTTATAGATAGTGGCTGACCTTGAAAGTGACCAAGCTTCATCTCTTTCTAACAATTACAGATCTAGCTAGCTTATATCGTGCATATCGGTCGAACGAGTTTAAATAGTGAAAGAACTTCATCCTCAGCACAAGTCTAATTTTCAATCCAGAATAGCAACCACTCCATAGATAATGAATCACAGCACTCCTTCAATCTGAACTTCAGGCCAATCTTGAAGCCAACAAAACTTTCGAAAATAGATCGAATGGCACTAGCAAGAAGTTCATCTATTTCAGCTTTCAATCGATCTCAACACTATCAAATTTTTTTAGAAAGTCTGGTAATGGTTTTCATTAAAAGTTTTATGATTCCCTCTCTAGCCTCTAGCTCGAATACTCCCATCAGTCCCTGGTCGATCTCGAGGATAGCCAAACTCCTCGAAGCTATCGAAGGTAGCATCAATAGATTTTATCCAATTATAGGTTCGCCACCTACCACTCAAAGGCTGATCTCCAAGTCCATTCTCCTAACTTCAAGTTCTTCATCCCAACACATACAACTTAAGATGCAGAAACCTCGTCGGAACTCCAATAAATAGAATCCAACTGCCTACAAGTCATCACAAATGACAACCCATTCTCCGTAATAAACTTCACATGGCCTGAACAGCCTACTGACGTTCTATTATCGTTGTCACTTTCATTCTGTTACAAGCTCCACCAATGTAAGAGATCATCTAGATATGTTTTTCTCTCTAAGCTCTTATCTTCGCTTACACTCTCCTAAGTACTCCATTCTTATTGGCCAGAGAACTAACTTGACCCTTGGAGGGTCTTGCCAGAGCCATCCACTTTTGGTCTAGACTTTGCTTTGCAAGTCTCATCGCTGATCTCATCTTCTCTAGCTCTAGCGAACTCTAGTGTCAGCATTGTTTTTTGCACCAACGGGATTGGCGCTAGAGAAAGGAGTCTTTTTAGCCCTTGTTCTTCAAGGAGTATCCAATCGAGTTCATTTTCCTTCTCACATTTACTCTGTTTTCTTCTAATCTCCACTTGTTCTAGTAAGATGCCACCCAAGAGAGCTTCAACTCGACGATCCACCACCTCTACTGCCAGATCTCACCTGGATCAATTAGCTTCGACCTCATTGCTGGCACCTCAACCTCCACCAATAGCTATGGTGGACCGGAGCTGTTTAACCTTATAGTGTTGCAGGTTAAGAGCCTTACTGAAGCAGTGCAGGCCATGTAGCAGCCTCCAGCACCAGTTCAGTTAGAAAGACCCTTGCCAGAATGGCGAGATCCGACATAGAGAAGGCCCACCTGGGCAAGTTGGCTGATGACTCTTGGGAAGGAAAAGCAGAGAGCGGAGGGCCCTTATTTTGATCTTGACTTCATCCCTAGGGAATCACTGCCCCCTCCAGCCTGACGTGCTTTGAGATTCATGATCGAGATGACATTTTCGATCAAAAGCTTCAAGAAATAAACTGACAGATTGAGGAACTATGCCACGTTGCCTCCACTTACCATAATGATATCTACAACGACCCCCCATTCTCTTCCCATATCATGCAAGAATCCATCCCATCGAACTTCAAACTTTCCCAATTTGAAAATTATGACAGGACCACTGATCTGCTAGACCACCTCGAAGCCTTTAGACTAATGATGTTGCTCCATGGTGCGCTTGACGCCATTCTATGCTGAGTCTTTTCCTCTACTTTGAAAGAAGTAGTGAGGAATTGATACTCGAGCCTCAAATCGGGTACCACCTTTTCTTTTGATAAGCTGAGCAATCAGTTTGAGGCTCATTTCATCAGCAGCCAGTGCTAGAGATGAGGTTCGGACTCTCTCATCAATATCAAGTAGAAGAAAGGAGAGTCCATCCGAGCTTACGTCCGCCGCTTTAATGCTACTACTTTGGAAGTCTAAAATTTAGATCAATCTGTTACTATGATTGCACTGAAAGACGACCTCTAGAAGAACGATCCTTTTTTTTCTTAAAGAAGAAGTACCCTTAGGATTTTGCCGACATGTTGGCCCGAATAGAAAGCTATGCTCGAGCGGAGGAAGCCTTCAAGCTGAAAGATGAAAAGCCATCGAGTGAAGCTTGGATGCGCTCTAACCCCTCCTGAGCATAGATGAGCTCGGACTCCACCTCAAGCTCGTCGATAAAGAAGCCCGAATTGAAGGGTGCGATGAAACTTTCCACCCAAAAGATTTTACAACTATGCCCCTTTGAATGCTCCAAAGATCCAAGGCTGATGGAGATCAAAAAGCAGTAACCGAGATCGAAAAAGATGCGGTCTCATCCAGCCAAGTGCAACCCCAACAAATGCTACCTCTATTATTGTGCCACAATCACGATACTGAATAATGCATTCAGTAAAGAAAAATCTCATTTTCCACCATAGGATCGTCCAGATTTCATCAGATCTGAGATGATTTTTTTAAAAAAATCTTAAATGATCCAATCAGATCTAAGAGTTCTCAGATTTGATCATGGTGATCTGGTATTAAAAAAAAAATTAAATCTAAATAAGGAAACAACTATTGTTACCTGATTAGGATAATCTGATTCCCTGACGATGATCCTGATGCTCTTAAGGTTCTGGATTGGGCAGCGCATGTGCCCGACCTCTATGGGAGTCTACTCAAGCAGGATCTTGAGGTCTTCTTTTTCTTAATCAATGCTTTAAAGATCAGATCTGAGTTTGATCTAAAGGTTCTTCAAAACTCCTTTTGAAGTAGTAGCAATCGTCTCTTGAAATAGTGCTGCCTTCTTCCTAATCTGGGTGCCAATCTTTCTTAGACCGCTCTTGGACTCAGGCCCAACTCCTTGGGCATGGAGAATGGAGAGAGAGGTGTGGAAGAGAGGAGGGTAGCTTGTGGCATGGTGGATGGGCGTAGAGATTAAACCCTAGGTGTAGATAGGGTTTAAATAAATCTTGCTAAGCCAAGCAGTGCCACACAGCCTTAATGAATCAGATTCGTCAATTTATTCAAATCTTAATCTGATTGGCTGAGTGATGTTATCTGATCCAATCAGATGAGAGTCCCTAAAAAATCTGCTAAAGTGGTGCCATGGATGGATAAACCCAAATAGATGGCACCTATCAAGCAACCCTGAAGTCCCATATGAATGGGACTCCATTTTTGTCCACATGGGGCACACGCCACAAGGCTATCAAGCAACCCTGGAGTCCCATCTGCATGGGACTCCATCTTTATCCACATCGGGTGCATGCCTAGGGTGGCGTGCACCCTCTCTCTTTCCTCTTTTAGCAAGGGGACAAGAGCCTCAAGTGGTCTCTAATGGGCGCATGCCACATGGTCCTCCTAGGCATGCATCGTCTCACTTTCCTTTTTTTTAGCAAGGGGACAAGAGCCCCAAGTGCTCTCTAATGGGCGCATGCCACATGGTCTTCTATCCAAGTGTCTAGGGTCAACTATTGACCCTTGTATAGAAACTGAAAATGGCAGGTGATAGGAATTTGTAGGTGTTGTCTTAAATTCATTTGATGAATTAGGATAATTCTTTTCTGACCTAGACAAACTCCAGTCAGACTAAGACAAGATTCTTGAGTGAGCCCAAATAAATTTGGCTCAACCGAAACAAATTAGAATGATTATAAAAGGAGAATGTTAGGCTCAATTGTGTGCTAGTATGATTTTTTTGAACCTAATTAGATCTAATCCAAATCAATCGAACTAGATTAGTCCAATTGATGGCATCCAGATCCAAACCCTTGTTTGTGTGATCTAATTAGGTTCAGTTTTGTATGGTAATAAGATATATCGCGATCTATATTATCAACATCATCGAAACACCATCAAAACTTTTTCAATTCATACAATTAGAATGATTGATCATTAAAATCATTCTAATTGCTCTCAAAATCCATCAGAATTGAAAGCAAGCCTCTTGGTGCAGCTACTTGTATGATTGAGTTCTTCTATCTTAATCCCCAATAGGATTAGGGTTAAAGTGAACTCATCAAACCCAACATCCGTCATATGAATTGATCATTCAATTTGAGTCCGATGTGATACCCTAATTGAAACTCTTTCTATCATCTTCACACTGCCATGGCCATAGGCTTATAGGCTCAATCTCATGATCATCATAGAGCTACTCCTCATCTACCAAGGTAGATAGATCCTCTATTAGTGCAATCCAATTTCTACAATGAACATGCTATATAGCCAACATATACCTCAGGATTCCAAATGGCTAGGAGACTAAGTTATGGTATAGTCAAACTATAATACCCTTAAGGTGAACTACCGATGCACCTCAGATCAAAGAACCAAATACCCCACTGCAGCATTGAGTGAGTCATCGATGAGAAGATTGACTCCCTTATGACTGCTCAAGGTGGTTACGCTCAGTGCCCTCATTCTCTAATGAATATCTATACTCTCGCTTCATTATCTCCACACCATAGACTCAAGACTCATCTATCATAGGAAAGCAATCGTACACCAACCTTTCAGATCAATTATCATCCTTGTGATGATCCTGCGGTCAGGAGCAGTTTATGAGTTAATTATAAAAATTCATATCTTAAATTTTCAACTCTTGAAAATATGAATTATCATTACCATAAATCCAAAGGATGTATCATAGACATTTTAAATACACATTATGATAAAAAAAACCTTTTTATTCATTTATAGTCAAAATTATAAAATTACTCTTAGAAGTGTATTACAAGTATTAGCCAATCTGGCTTCTAGAGCACACATCTATCAAACTCCCACTTAACCTAAACCAATTGACTACGAATCTAAGTTCCATTTTCTCAAAGTGGGCTTCGATCTTCTATTGTCCCAAAGGCTTTAATAGTGGGTCAGCCGCATTGTTTGCAGTGTTGACTCTCTTGATCTTGACGTATTCCTTCTTGAGGTAATCATGGATCAGATGAAATCGCTGCTCGATGTGCTTGAAAATCTGATTAGACCTTGACTCCTTAGCTAGGACTATGGCACCATTCTTATCATAGTATAGAGGGACAGTATCTGATGGCATCACTCTAAGCTCTATGGTGAACTTCTCATACCAAAATGCCTCCTTCGTAGCTTCCAACGCAGTAATGTATTCTGCTTCCGCGGTGGAGTTTGCTATCACCGTTTGCTTGAAACTCTTCCAGCTAACAGCATCATCATTGCATACAAATAGACTATCAGATGTTGACTTTTGATTACCTATATCGGAAATAAAGTCCGAGTCTATAAACCCCTAGATCTGGAGTTCTCCATTATCAAAATCTAGAATCATATCCTTAGTCCTTCTTAAGTACTTAAGGATACATTTCACAAAAGTCTAGTGCTCTTCACCTCGATTTTGACTGATACCTCTGCTCATGACACTAACGACATGGGCAATATCAAGTCATGTATATAGTATGGCACACATGAGGCTCCCTATTGCCGAAGCATATGAAATCTTGCTCATGCATTCAATCTCTTCAAGTATGTTGGGACACATCTTCTTGGAGAGATGAATGCCATGTCTAAAGGATACTAAATTCCTCTTGGAGTTTTTCATGCTAATCCTCTTTAGCACCTCCTCTATGTACATTTTCTATGAAAGTCCTAGCATCCTATTCGGTCTATCTCTATAGACCTTAATTTCCAAAATAAGGGATGCTTCTCCTAGGTCTTTCATAGAGAACTCTTTAGACAACCACATTTTGACCGTGGTCAACATGAAAATATTATTCTCAATTAGGAGGATGTCATCCACGTATAGTATGAGGAAGATAACAGCGCTCCCACTAACCTTTTTAAAAACACAGGGCTCCTCCTTATTTTTGATGAAACCAAATGATTTGATCACATCATTGAAACGAGCATTCCAGCTCTTAAGTCCATATATGGACCTTTAAATCTTGCATACCTTGTGATCACCATCATTGGATGTAAAACCAAGCGGCTATTCCATATAGATATCTTCCTCAAGATATCCATTTAAGAATGCCATTTTTACATCCATCTACTATATTTCATACTCGAAATAGACTACAATAGTAAGCAATGTGCGGATGGATTTTAGCATGGCTACTGGCGAGAAGGTATCCTGATAGTCAATGTCTTCGCATTGACTATACCCGTTTCGCCACTAACCTTGCCTTGAATGTCTCCACATTTCCTTTTGCACCAATCTTCCTCTTGTAGATCCATTTTGTAACATCTTGAACCAGCAAAATAGAGAATTAAAAGATTTTTATTCATGTATAGTATTGATATCTTGGAAGATATTCAATGTAATATTAGTGGGTATAATAGTTTTGAAGTACAAACTATAACTATTTGTTGTTGCGAGTTCTGAAAATTTTCTAAGTCTGAAAGTTTGCATCTATAAGGAGGGCTATATAAAATATGTATTTTCTTAGAACAAAAGGTTTTGATAATTGATCCCTAGGTGTTGATAGGTTGTAAAATGATTTTTAATGAATCTTGGAGATCCTTTAACCTATGCATTCTGAAGCAAGAAAATTTTAAAAGTTTTGAGTTTGGAGAATCTGAACTAGAACCCAAACTTTGAAATCTTATTCTTAAGAATTTTAATTTTTCTGATATTTTTATTGAATCCAAATAGGGGGGCGTTCCTTATTTATATTTATATTTTAAAGTTAATGTAGACATTAACTTAAAAAAAAGAAATGTAAATAAGCTAAGTGCTGAGTAAAGCTGTGAACAGAGGATGGCTGAGTGCTGAGTAAAGCTATGAACAGAGGATGAAATAAGTTTCTATTGAAACCCAGGGGAAGGGGTCAACACTTCTCCAAGAGGTGTCGACACTATCTCAGAAAAATAGAGAGGAAGTTTCTGAAAATTTTGTGGTGGTGCAAGAAGGGGGTCGACACTTGCCTGATAAGGTGTCAACACTTTTCTTGAGGGGTCGACTTATGTGATGACCTGAGGGATGATCTAAGGGCTAACCTATGTGTGGGTGTCAACACTTATTTCAAAGGTGTCGACCACAATCTTAGAAATTCCTGGGAGCGGGTTTTAGCCGAGAAGGTTTTGAGTTAGAATTTTTAAATCATTCTTCAAGAGATGAGTGAGCAGCTTAAAGACTTAACTAGTAGCTAGAAAATTCTTGTGTCAACACCTCAGTAGGTCAGTGTTTAATGGGAATCTCCTGGTTTGACACCTAGCAGCTGCTTCTTTTAAGCTATTCTTTTTCTAGCATAAAACTCACCGATTGTCTTCGGGTAGTTCTGGGTTCTAAAATTTAACAGAGAGAAAAGAGGAGAAAAGAGAGTTGGGCAAGGTCTTGTTCTCAGATAGTAATCAAAGAAAAATTGGTTAGAAAGAGAGGATTTAGAGGTGATTTGGATTGAAGAAGGAAAGTTGTTGAATTTAGAGAAAAAAAGCTTGTTCTGCTGACAGCTAGTTAGAGGTAAGATTCCTAAGCTCTAAATTAGATTTATATTAATCTTCCAAGTATTGTAAGTAAATAGTAGGTTATAGTAAAGCAAGTTATATGATTTAACCATGAATTAAGGATGAATTATTGCTGTTTATCTCAATGGAAAATTATTTAAACAGTCTTAACAAATAGTTGAATGTTATTGACTAATTTGGAAAATAGTTATGTGAATGAAAATATAGCTGAATCATTGGAAATCCCTGAATTAAACCTAAGCTAGGTAAAGTGAATTAAAGTATGAACTAGAAGAGCTAATGAATAAGGATGAAAGTAAAGGTTGGAAGAGTTGAAGAATAAGCCTAAGAGAGTAAAGTATGTGCTTTGATGTACTTAAATCATGTAGAATTATATTAATCTGTATTTATTGGTGTTATAGGGGAAGAAAAGAATTAGAAATAGTTAGCCAATCAGCTAGTAGCCTGTTGAGGTGAGTGGATATTCTTATCTAGCTTTGGTATTCTCTTTCTTATATGAAAATCATATTCATTTTTATATGAATGAAAACAAGAATATGCACAAATGTTTTACTACTTAGCTTAAATCTTGCTTGGAATGTTTTTAAATCAGTTTATTAGTATTTGAAAGTTTATTCAGCTTTTGAAAGAATGCATAGCATAGCATGATATGCAGCATGTAGCCGGCACCTCCTTACGATCAGGTTCAGCATGGTTCAGTAGTATATCGAAATGATCAGTAAAGCTTGGTAGTGTATCAGAATGCCTAGTGCGGCTTTATTTCAGCAACATTCATATTGATACTATGTACTGACTACCCATGGTAGGAGTGCGCTGGGGGTAGTCAGCCGTAGCAATCAGCATTATTCAAAAAGGAGAAAAATGGGTGTATTTAGTTCAGCAGAATTCTTTTGACTCGGTAGATTTTATTAGCCTAGTAAATTTGTTTGAGCTCAGCAAAGCCTTCTTTCAGTAAAATAATTTATTTACGGTCTTGTTCCTATTTGGATTACTCATATTTGAAAGCATATCAGAAACATATGTTATATGTTAGAACAATGAATATTTCAGCTATGTCTTCTTATTTTTCATTGTTAGATCGTTTATCCATTCACTGAGACTTTCCAAGTCTTACCCCTCACTCTTTTCCATTGCAGTTCTTGGAGTAGCTTGGTTTGGAGGCATGTTTCAATATATGTTTCAATATTTGTATATGTATCAGTACCTCTGGTGGAGGAAATATTTTGGTGATATTGGCTTGTAAAGCAATATATTTTGAGAAGTAATGTATAGCTGAGATAGTAGAGCCAGAACTATTATTTGTATATGTTTGAGCTTGTTTTATAAAAATGTGTATATTAAAAGGATGGTTCAATGAATAGAATGCACAAATAAAGTATAGTTTTGTAAATTGAAAACCCTGAGGTTGGTTTTGTGAATTGTTTGGGTGAAGTTAAAAATATTTACTTTAGCAGATAAAGAAGTTAAATTGAAATGCTTGTGATTGATGGAATGATTGATCAAGATAATTGTGTTGAGCAGGTTTAAATGATATTATAGCTTAGCTGCAGCATAGAAATCTCCTTAACCTTTAGAAAAGGATGGGGTGTGGCAGTATAATCCATAGTTAGCAAGGGTGGGGTGTTACATTGTCGGTATCAGAGCTAGGATCATGATTTATTAGGATGAGCAGGGTGTAATTGTTGATATGAGCAAGGTTAAATTGATGGTATGAGCAAGAATTAATAATCAATAGAGATAAGTAAAAGTTTATGGATAATGAAAATCAGCAAGGGTTTATGATCAATAGAGATGAATGAAAGTTTATAATCAATAAGCATAAGAAATGGGTTATGAATAGTAGGGATGGACTTAAGTGAGAGCAAAGGTTTATGATTCATAGAGATGAGCCAAGGTTAATGAATCAAGGTCTCTTAAAGATTCTTTTCAATCGCATTTATTTTTATGTTTCAATATCGGGATGTTTTCTTTTGAGATTTATTTATCAAAAAGATTATCATAAATGGGCAAATAAAGTTAATATTATCAATTGCATTTTGTAGGAAGATGGTTCGTACAAGGTCAAGGTTTGATGGAGATCAGTTATAGGTAAAAGATATTTGTCGAGGGTGTGGCTCAAGTAGGAGTCGAGGTCGAGGCCGGGGTAGAGCAAGAGAAATTGTTGGTGATGGCCAAGATCACAGGACATTATCTAGTACTTTACGTGTTGCCCTAAGGGAGGAGAGAGAGAGACTTTACAATTGCTTGAGAATGTTCCTGAACCTATATGTAGTACCCCAGCATCGGTACCACTATTTCAAGTGCAAGTACCTACTATTGGCCTGCAGGAATTTATAGGTATAATTACTTAGGCAGTTACTACTGCAGTAGCTTCTGTTGTTGACTTTGAATCTTAGAGTACAGGAGTAGAAAGAAGTAATAAGAGAGCTAGAAATTCTGCGGCAATGAAATTTCATAGTGATCATAATAGAAGTGCTAGTCCAATTATTACTTCAGTCGGCCAAGTTCCTCAAATGCTTCAATGTATTAAATAAAGAAAGTTTCACTTGGGAGGGTGTAAGAAGTGGTTTAGAGGTTGTTTCCAGTGTGGATAGATGGATCATCAGAAAACAAATTGTCCAAACAAAGCTCTAGTTTAAAAGTTTCCATCAAAGTCTAACATTTCAATTACTGATGTGCGAGCAAGTAAAGTGAAGACTAGCACCAGTGATCAAAATAGACTTAAGGAAAAAGAAAACTGCTGATCTTCGAAAGTTGTTTTGAAGATCCTCCAAATCAAATTCAGATCTGATTTTTGGAGACATGATAGAGAAGAAGAGGATCTCCAGATCCAATCTGAGTGAATATCGGTAGAGGCCAGGCACTTGCGTGGCTAGATCCAGAACCTTCCGTTGCTTACTGGATCATCAATGGGTAATAGGATTACCCTACATCAAGGTAAATTAAATATGATTTAATTTACCTATATTTTATTTTAATTATTAAAATAATAAAAATCAGATCTGAAACTTCCCAGATCTGATTCGGATCAAAGAGAAAAATTTTTGAAATATATCTCTTGATCCGATCAGATCTGAACGAACCTGGTCTGAGAAATCAGGATTTTCCTTCAGCCTGGTCTTGGGCCGTGCTAGTCCACGTGCCCACCTAAGCCAAGCTGCATGTTGGGGTGTGCCACTATCCCGCATGCTGGGCCGCGTGAAGGAAAAATCTAATATTTTTTATAGGTATTTTGAAAAATTTTCATAATAGATCAGCAAAAATAATAAATTAATCATATTAATTTACTAAAATACATAATTAAATCCTCGATCTAGTATCTAATGTCATAATCTAAGCATGCTAGTAAATCTAAAATTAAATATTAAACAAACTTAATAATATTAATCATATCGACATCAAACTGAGACTAGATCTAATCTAGTGGGAGAAAGAGATCGAATCTCTTTTATCTTTTGCAAGTCAAGATCTTCAACTTGCTGATCCAAGGCTGAGATCATTTCTTCGAGCCATACACATATCCGACCTCTATGAAAAGTCCACATGAAGCCTCGATCATTGATCCAAAGTCCAGTGATCGAAAATCAGCATAGTATGCTGGTACTATGCTGATTCTTCTTCGATGGCAGATTGCAAATCTCCTTCTTCAAAACTTGGACCTTCCAATAATCAAAGAAGATGTGGAAGATTTGGGAGAGAAAATACTCTTCTATAATCTCATAAAAACACAGAAAGAAGAGAACTAAAAAAATGCTAGAGAAGAACCCTTTCTTCTCCTTTCTTTCTCTCTCACCAGGACAAAATAGTTTGTATCTCAACAATGCACCACGCACAAACCCCCTTTGCATCCAAGTGTCTGATGCCTAAGTCCTCTCTCTTAAGTCTAATTGTTGTAGAAATCTCATGCTCTAACTTCCTTAAATAGAGAGTTATGACAGAGTCCTTGTCTAGGTCAAATACCTAGAAAAGCATGTCCAAATTGAGTAAGGATTGGGGCACCCATCTCTTAGGCACCCACTCCTATTTATTTGATGTGGAAACCTTGGAAGTGGTTCACAAATATTCCCATAAATCCCATGAAAATATCAGAGAAAATAAGAAAGATTGGTGCCATACATGGGAAGAGGTTTAGGTTGTAACAAACTCTATTTGCTCTATCAAATAGAGTTTGAAATTAAAACAACTAACTTATATCGACTTGGCCCTCAACCAAATACCATGTAAGAAATATATGAGGTGTGGGAGGATGTGTCCTCTCTCTGGAAATGAGAGGTTTACTGCAAAAACAAAAAAAAATGGCATGGAGAAGGGCATAGGAAGCAAGGTGGCGCAAGGAGGGGAAGTCCTAGTCACACTAGGACATTTTGTTTTGACTTGGTCCAATTTATTATTTAAACCCAACTAAATAAAAACTAATGTAACCTAGTTAAGAGGTAATCATAGTCCAACTAAAAGCCTAATTAAATTAGATTAAATCAAATTTAAATCTAGTTTAATTTCTAATCAAATTAGAAAATAGGTGCACACAAGTCCTAATTGAACAAGGACTTGTTCTTCAATTGGACTTGATATCAGTCCTTTGGCTTAATTAAATTAAACTAATTAGCAATCTGATTGCTAATCAATCCTCCAGCAATACTTGCACTAAGTCAAACATCAATCATATTGATTTTTAGACCTTAGAACGATTCTAAATCTTTGATCAACCATCTGATCAAATGGAAACCTCTATTGTATGTGATCCCATAGGTTTGAACCTAAGCCAGTAGGACAAAAATAAATTTTTGTACCAATCGAAGTGACCATCTAGCAATGGTACCCGATGATCAGATAGATCAAATGTGTAAAGTAACACTCTTAGATCCCATGTGGATATAATTTCTTTGTAATTCATCCCCCTGACTTAAACACTCATAGGACAACTTAGAGTTTAACTGCTAACCCTAAATATGTCATCCATATTTTATTTCAAAATACCAAATCCATCTTATGGATTACTCAAGCCAAGATTTTGTTAAATTGAAATACAACGATGCATTTTCTCCAAACTCTTGGAGTGGTCAATTCCATCTTGATCACTCACTGACTTCACAAGTACTTGACTATACTTAGAAACCTTTCATTACCGAATTAAACAGGTAGCTCGGCACTAAAGCATAGTGAGTTGCTTAAAAGTTACTGTGATGATCTCAGGTCTAAGGGACACTTATACCTATATCCTATCAGAGCAATTCTTAATAGCAGAATGCTCCGAAGTGGTCATATTCAGTGATGATGTACCCTTACATCTCACCTATATGTCATACCAGTGTCTCCACACTCCTTGATTAAGAGGACAACCAACCTATATAGCACACAATGACCTACACTCGATAAATGTTGTTGTCCTAATCAATGTATTATTTGGTTATGAGCAATTTAAGGACTGATCGACAAATCCTATCTTTATCAAAACTAAATAGTCCTAAGGACTTCATCATAACATCGAGTTCATTAGAAGATGAAGACTTATGATAAAAAAATGTCAGAATAAAATTTTATTCAATAACAAATCATTTATAATTATAAAATAGCATAAGCATCAATAGACTAATGATTGGCTTTGGGACACAATTTTCAATAACTCCCACTTGACCTTCAACTTACAGTTGTCGACTCCTTTACCGCCATGGCTTTAGTGCAGAGGTCAGCTAAGTTCTCCTTTTCAACGTCACCTCGATTCATGATCTCTTAGACCAGATGGTAGTGGTGTAGTATGTGCTTCATTCGTTGGTGTGCCTTCGGTTCCTTTGCTTGAGCAATGGCACCAATGCTATTGTAGTAAAGTAGGACCGGACCATCTAGGGAGAGTGCTACTCTAAGCTCGGTGATGAACTTCCTCCGCCACATAGCTTTCTTCATAGTATCGGATGCTGCGATGTACTCTACCTCGCATACAGAGTCTGCCATAGTATGCTGCTTGAAACTCTTTCAGTAGATAGCTCCATCATTTAAGATAAAGATACAACCCAACAAGCTTCTATTATCATCATGATCAGATTGAAAGTTGAAGTCTATAAACCGCACAAGTTTTAGATCTAACTCACCTAAAACCAGCAACTAGCCCTTAGTATTTCTCAAATACTTAAGGATGGTTTCACCACTTTCCAGTGATTTTCCTCTAGATCAGATTGGTATCTACTCACTACTCTTAGTGAGTATGCCACATCTGGTCTCGTAAATGTCATGGCATATATAATAGATCCCTCCATTGAAGCATATAAGATTCTACTCATATACTCTCTCTCTTTAAGAGTTGTCAGACAATTCTTCTTAAAAAGAAAAATTTTATGGCCTATTGGAGATAGCCCTTCTTGGAATTCTCCATGCTAAACCTCTTTAGCATAGTTTCTATGTATGTGGACTGAGATAATCCAAGCATCCTCTTAGTACTATCCCTATATATCTTAAACCCTAGGATGTAGGATGCTTCACCCAAGTCCTTCATGGAGAACTAAGATGACAACTATATTTTTATTCCTTGCAATGTGGAGACACACCACTACCGAACTATTTGCCTATTTTTATTCCTAATTAAGAGAATGTCATTCATGTATAAAACAAGAAATAGCACTACCGAACTATTTGCCTATTTATAAATACAGGGCTCTTCTCTATTTTTAATGAAGCCATATATTTTGATTATCTTATCAAAATGTATGTTCCAACTCTAAGATACTTGCTTCAATCCATAAATGGATCTTTGATGTTTGTACACCTTGGACTCATCTATGGATGTGAACCTCTCAAGTTGTATCATATACACCTCTTCGGTCAGATCTCTATTCAGAAAAGCTATCTTCACATCCATCTAGCTTTAGAAAAGCTATCTTCACATCCATCTGCTAGATTTCATAATCTAGATGGGTAGGTATTGCAAGCACAATCTAAATGGATTTGAGTATTGGTACAAGAGAGAACGTCTCATCAGAGTCAATACAATAACATTGATAATATCCCTTGGCAACCAGACGGACTTTATAGATCTCCACCTTTCCGTCTGTGCCTCTCTTTCTTTTGAAGACCCACTTACATCCAATGGATTTAATTTCTTCAGGTGGATCAACCAATATCCAAACATCATTGACCTTCATGGACTCAATCTTGGATTTCATGACCTCAAGCCATTTCTCAGTATTAGGTCTTTGCATTGCATCCATATAGGTGATTGGATCCTTATCATTCTCATTGAGTTATAATAGGATCACCGGACCCATACCAAGAAACCGTAGTACCTATTTGACTGATGCAGTACTCTACTGAATTTTCTTAATGGTGCAGGGGACTTCGGATTTGATCTAATCAAATCCAGTTCAGGTTTGACTACTGGTGTTAGCTTTCTACCTATTGAATTTCCTCAAGTTCAACCTTAGAGACATTAGTTCCTTCACCATGGAACTTTCTTTCTAAAAGATTACCTTAAGATTGACAAACACCTTTTGTTCATCAACATGGTAGAAAATATACCCTTTAGTTTTTTTAGGATACCCAAATGAAAGTACACTTGTCAGACCTAGGTCTAAGTTTATCTATCATTAAATACTTGACATAAGCCAAGCACCCCCAGACCCTAAGGTATGAGAGTACTGACTTACACCCTATCAATATCTCATATGGAGTCTAACTACAGACTTACTCAGAATCCTATTTAGCAAGCCGATTCGAGTGCATATCCCAAAAGGATATCAGCAAGCTAGCAAAATCCATCATGAATCAGACCATGTCTAATAAAGTCCAATTTCTTCTTTCAAACATACCATTATGCTATGGTGTTCCTGAAAGAGTACATAGGGAGAGAATTCCATTCTTTCCTAGATATATGAGAAACTCACCAGAAAGGTATTCACCTTCTTTGTTTTCCTTCTTTGTTAGATCGAAGAGTTTTAATACTCTTTCCAGTTTGTTTTTCTACTTCATTTCAAAATCATTTGAACATTTTAAATGAATCCAACTTATGTTTCATCAGATAGATATATCCAAACCTGGATAGATCTTCTATGAAGGTGATGAAGTAGAAATATCTACCTTTAGTACTTATGCTCATAGGCCCTCATACATTAGTATATGCTGGACCTAAAAGTTCTATGGCTCTCTCACCTTTTACAGTAAAAGGTGACTTGGCCATTTTTCAAAGAAGACAAGACTCACAGGTTGGAAGTAATTCACAATCACTGACTTTGAGGATTTTCTCTTGAGTCAACTTGTTTATCTTGTTCTTGTTAATGTGACCTAGCCTACAGTGCCATAAGTAGATATCAGACACATTATCTAATCTAGAGTGCTTGCCAGTAGAGTAGACTTTATTAATAAGTTGTGATATCATGTATATTCCATTGCTCAAATATTCAGAAAATATAATAATACTATTCAAAATGACATTACAAAATATTTTTTTTATTGAAATCTTATAATTATTTTTGGCCAAAAGGCCTACCGAATGATATTCGAAAACAAACTTGGATAATAGTGACAATCACTAAGAACTATAGTATGAGACTCAAATATAAGTTTTAAGATCCCTAATGCTAGAACTAAAGCTAGTCTTCCATTTTCAATGTTCAAGAATCTTTTGTCTTGCCCAAATCTCCAACTGACCTATAATCCCTGCAACAAATTACAAATATGGTAAGGGCTTCTAGTATCCAATACCCAGTTAATAATATCATAAATAGAGAAATTGCAAGGAGTTATCATATAAGTATCTTGCCCAGCAACATTTTGCTTCTTTCTTGTCCTATTCGGGTCCATGTCACAGCTCCTCGAATCAGGGCTGGACCGGACACGGGTCAAGGTGCAAACCAGATCGGGTCGATGGATGGGTTCGAGGTCTGACTACACTCTCTTGAGATTTTTGGGCAACTTGGAGACCAAATCAGAGTCCTAGAATTACCTGGGGAAATGTGTACAAGATCTACAAGGAGTACTCAAGAGAATGGGGCCGGGGGAACATGTCTCGAGATGTATGTTGGTCAACAAAGAAGCTAGTGCAATGAGACGTAATAGAATGCAGTTTACCCATGCGACTTTGTACAATATTCTGGGAACTCCATAGAAGTTGGTTCAAAGTAAGGCATTATCTTAAAGTAATTTTTGTTCTGAATCCAATGGATCAGGTTTTATTGCAATCCGAGTTCATTTGAGTCACGAACTTGGCAGTTTTATCTAACTATGTAGAGTCCTGCGGGAATGGGGATTCTGAGTTTATCCTTCTCTTGTACTTAGAGAGTTAAGTTCATGAAGGACTTGTAACTTGGGGTTGTTCCTATATAAAAGGACACTCAAGGGTGAGGTCAGAGAGGGAAGGAAAGAGATCATCTAAGGATCCTCTTATATCTGTGAGAGATTGAGAGACCAGGAGAGCTTCTATTGTAAACCAGTGAGTGTTTATTTAATAAAAGTTCTCTTCCCTTTATTTCTTCTTCTTCTTCATGGTGTTTCCTGGTGTCGCATTCCATTGTGTTCTATTATTGTTAGGCATGGCCTAAGTCATAGAGACTAGATTCCCTTGCTAGGGAGGTTGATCGATTCTCTTCTGCCCTGTGAAGAGCTGACCGAGCCGCATGTTGTTGGGATTTACTCTGAGATCCCTTCGTACATGATAGTTGGTATCAGAGCGATATCAAAAATGAAGAAGACAACCTCTACATCAACATCCATGGTGGGAACAGGGGATTCATCATCCTCAAGCTTGAATTCCAATCCTACCTCAGGAGGAGGCACAGCAATGGGTGGAGCATATCCAGTTGATGATTCCCTACAAGGGCTATGGATTGCATCTCCGATTATCTCCATCGACAATCGACTATGGAAGTGCAAGGCCCAAATAGCTGAGGTTGAAGGGCGAGTGGAGGACCTCGAGGGTAAGGATGCAACCCTTCGAGGTGAGATCGTTGCTCAACTAAATCAAATTTTCTTCGATATGGAGCGACGCTATGATGAAGTGCTGCAGTGCAACAAAGAGTTGGAGACCATGGTGAAGGCTCTCCAAATATAGGTGGTTGACCGTTCAAAGGAAAAAACCACCACGGGCGTGTCCTCTTCTACCTCGACAATGGAGGTCACAAGTGTGGCTACGCGTCCCCTGCACAAGCTTGATGTTCCCAAGCTGCAGGAGTTCTATGGGCAGTGGTCTGCAAAGGAGGTAGATAACTTCCTTTTTACCATGGAACAATACCTACAGGTTACTGGCATAAGGGGTTAAGCCATAAAGGTGAGCACAGCGGCCATGTTCTTGAGGGATGTGGCGATGCTTTGGTGGCGACGTTGGGCTAACGATGTGAAACAAGGGGCTATTCCAATCACCACATGGACACATTTCCAAACTGAACTTCGAAAGCAATTCTTCCCCATGTTCGCTAAGGATGATGCTCGAGCACGACTACAGCGACACACAAAACGATAATGTGCGTTAGTATGTCTGAGAGTTCAGCGAATTATTATTGGAGGTACCAGACCTCAGCTAGGAGGACTCTCTCTTCACCTTCCTTGATGGGCTCAAACCATGGGCCAAGATGGAGTTGCAGCGAAGAGGAGTCAAGAGTTTGAATGAGGTGATATCTCAAGAGGAGGCTCTCATTGAGTTCAAGACTCAACCCACAGCTCCCAAAGCCTAGGCATCCAAATAGGGTGGGGGAGCGAAATTAGGTCACAAGGGAGGTGGAAAAGGCTCAAGTGGAGGGGCTTCCCAAGTGAATGGCAAAGCGGTGGTGCAAGGTACCAGCACTATCTTATGCTACATTTGCAATGAACTGCATAAGGAGAAGGATTGTCCATTGAGGGGCAAGATCACATCTATGATAGTGGAGGAGCAGCAAGAGACTGACCAAAGGATGGGTTCACTCAGTCTCAATGCCCTGAAGGCCAAGGGGCCACGAGGCCTACTCTATGCACCTATCAATATCAATGGTCACACCTTCCAGGCACTCATTGATACAGGTGACACTGACATCTTAGCAACAACGAAGAAGCTCAATCTGAAGATTGAAAGTGATGAGCACACATTCAAGGCAGTCAACTCCGTAGAGGTAGTTACAAGTGGAACAGCCAAGGGTGTTGAGATCCAATTTGGTACATGGACTAAATGGGTGACAGCGGTGGTTGCCCCTATCGACGACTATGAGGTGGTCATCGGTATGTCTTTTCTAACCCAGCTACATGCTATGGTAAAGGCGGATTCAGATGTGGTGGTGGTGGTTCTGAATTCGAGTGAACCTTGAGTGGTTCAAGCGAAGCAAGTTTGAGGGACTCCGCAGTGAGTCCTATCGACAATGCAGCTTGCGAAGGGACTGAGAAGGGGACTTCCAACATACATTGCATCCATTCAAAAGGAAGACTTGCTGGAGGGAGAAGAGATCCCAGCACCCATCGAGGGTGTTCCCACTGAATTCGAGGATATGATGCCCCTCGAATTTTCCAAGTGATTGCCGCCAAGAAGAGAAATCGATCATCGGATTGATTTGGTGCAGGAAGCACATCCACCAGCTCAAACACCATATAGGATGGCCCCACCTAAACTCCAAAAGCTAAGGAGACAGCTAATGGAGTTGGTGGATAGTGGGTTCATCTGACCTTCGAAAAGTCTATATGGAGCATCGGTACTTTTTTGGAAGAAGCATGATTGTTTGTTGAGACTCTGCATTGACTACAGGGCCCTCAACAAACTCATGGTGAAGAACAAGTACCCCATTCCATGGATTGTTAATTTGTTTGATCAACTTGGTAAGGCATGGTGGTTTTCTAAGTTGGATCTTCGCAGTGCATACTATCAAGTTCGCGTGGCGGAGGAGGACATTGAGAAGACTGAATGTATGACAAGGCATGGGAGCTTCGAGCACCTTGTCATGCCTTTCAGCCACACAAATGCTCCAGCAACCTTCCTTGCTTTGATGCAATGTGTACTCCACGACTTTATTGATAAATTCATGGTAGTATACTTGGATGACATTATTGTCTACAGCCGGACGTTGGACGAGCATGTGCCGCATTCCATTGTGTTCTATTATTGTTGGGTGTGGCCTAAGTCATAGAGACTAGGTTCTCATGCTAGGAAGGCTGATTGGTTCTCTTCTACCCTGTGAAGAGCTGACCAAGCCTCACGTTGTTGGGATTTGCTCTGAGATCTCTTTGTACGTGACATCCAGAAAGGTAATATATTAAGGATAGTTCTTCTTTCAATGCCTCCGCTTCTTGCAGAAGAAGCACTCCACTTGACTTTTATCGAGCTTAGGGTTCTTGGTCTAGCCTTGCATAGATGTCCCCACCTGAACTTGCACATTCTTGGACTTTTTCTTCTTTTTCTTCTTTTTTTCTTAAACAATTATTGAGAACCAGAAGAAGACCCTTCCACTAAGTTCACCGACTCCTTGTGGAGTTGGTGGTCCTTCTCAAAGTTCTAAAGTAACCCCAGTAACCTGTGGTAGTTTACTTTTAGGCTTTGTTATTCAATAATAAGTAAGAAATGGGAGATAAGACTTAGGCAGCGAGTTCAGAATTACATCTTTCCCCAGCTGCTCAGGCAAGAAAAAGCTGAGCTTGGTCAAACGCTCCATCATCTCGATCACATATAGTACATGATCAATAACTGAAGCTCCATCCCTCATCTTGGCATTGAAGATGGCATAACCAGTCTTTTGCCTCTCAACATCATCGAGTGTGCCAAAATACTCATTCAACACTTAAAGCATCTCTTCTAATAGAGCTGACTCGAATCTATGATTGAACTTGTCGCTCATAGCTGCCAGCATGATGCAACTCACCATGATATAGTCATGAAGCCACTTCTAGTAAGTGCCTCTGACTGTCCCATATGCATTCAAGGCTGGCACGTCAAGTGCTGGATTTATCATGATGTACAAGATCTGTTCATGCTCTAAGATTAGCTTCAACTTACGGTACCAGCTACCAAAGTTGGGTCCCACCAGCTTGTCATTGTCCAACAATGATTGGAGCGAAAGGAAAGTAGCCATAACTACAGAAAGGAAAACCAAAACTTAATTAGTAAATGATTTGTTAACCTAAAGATTTAGACTTTAATCAAAAGGTTCTCCCACTATTTTATTCGAATTGGTAGCCTCTACCTCCAATCTGAGGAATTACTCTAATTTCTTAGTGGGTACTAGAATCCACATAGACTGCACATAAGCCCGACTTTGGCTGGTTAACACGTATATTTAAGGATAGGTTCATAACCAATTGTTTCTCTAAATAACTTCTAGTATTTTAATTTTACCCTAATGCCTAATCAGTAGGCTTTGGCATCTACTGAAAAGGTTCAGTTAGATCCAACAATTTACATGACCATACTGTAGGAAAAACCTAATTTTCTACCACAGGATCGATCTGATCTGATCTGATCCATAGCAAAAATTTCTTTACAAAATTAGATTAGATCAGAGAGTTCTCAGATCTGATCCTATTGATCTGATATTAAAATCTAAAATAAAAATTAGATTAAGAACAACTTTTGTAATATTTCAAGGCTATACCATTACCGTGATGATGATCAACCGCACTCGAAAAATTAGATTAAGAACAACTTTTCTCATTCTTCGATCATCATTTTGCTTTGTTTGTATTCAGTGCCTATTGATTTTCCCATTTCTCTCTTTTGCTTTCACTTTCGTTGAAAGGATTATTGAAAAAGTAGGTTTTCTCCTATCTTTTCATAACCAGAGATTTTTTACCTGCGCTGGGATGAGTTTATCCTTCCATGTTCGATTCCACTGATTTTCCTTCGTCCTTTCATCAAGACGAGGTCCTTCCTTCTGCTTTAGGTAATCGAAGGTCTTTGTATATATTAGGACAAGGTTCTCCTCCTGTTCCCGATGAGGTTGGTTTTTACTTCTATTAAGGTGAGGCCTTCCTCCTATTCCCGTTGTGGCCATTGAAAGGTTCTCTCCTTCTGTCTTAAGTAATCGGAGGTCTTCGTCTTGCTCACATTAGGATGAGGTTCTCCTTCTACTCCTATCATGGTAGTAGGGGCACCGTTGGGCTGTTAATAGGGCCTCTTCCCTCATCTCATCTTAGGTTAACGAGGTCTTCACTTTGCTCAAGTAAGGATGAGGTTCTCCTCCTATTCCTAATAGGACTGTAGGAGCACATAAGGGCCGTTGAAAGGGCTTCTCCCCTCATCTCATCTTAGACTAACGAGACCTTCGACTTTGCTCATGTTAGGACGAGATTCTCCTCCTATTCCTAACGTGGTTATAGAGGCACATTAGGACTATTTAAAGGGCCTCTCTCCTCATCTCGTCTTTAGATGAACGAGGCCTTCGGCTTGCTCATGTTAGGATGAGATTCTTCTCTTATTCCTAACATGGTTGTAGGGGCACATAAGGACTGTTGAAATGGCCTCTCCACTCATCCCATCTTAGACTAACGAGGCCTTCGACTTTACTCATGCTAGGATGTGGTTTTCCTTCTATTTCTAACACGATTTTTACAACAAGAGACAATAATATTGAAATAGAAAAAAGTTATTGAAGGCAAATTACTAGTAGTACATTCTTAAATTTTCGAAATTCTAAGGCCACGGGAGTGTTGCTCCTCCAAGCTCCTTCAAGCGATAAGTTTTGGGACAGACGATCTCCTCTACTTCATGTGGGCCTTCCCCAGTTGACAATCTTTGGGTAGTTCGGTATGCCTAGAGCACATGATAGAGTTCATCCACCCAAGTCCTCTTTGCTCTTTCATGTCTTGCTTTGACACCTTACAGTAGGGTTCTATTTGTTACTTTGGCTTCACCGTTTGCCTATGGATGGGCTACTGATGTAAAATAGTGGAAGATATTCAAATCTTCATAGAATTCACAAGTTTTGCTTCGGCAAACTCCCACCCATTATCTATTATGAGGGTTCGAGGCAAGCCAAATCTGCAAAAAATTGACTTTCAGATGAAGTCCTACACTTTTGCTTCAATGATTTTCGCTAGAGGTTCAACCTCGACCCACTTTGTGAAATAATCTATTGCCACCAAGAGGAACTTACGCTGTCCCAGTGCCATGGAAAAAGGTCTGAGTATGTCCATCTCCCATTGAGCAAATGGCCATGGGGCGCTCAGGGGTGTAAGTTTAGAAGTTGGCTGCCGTTGAATGTTTGCACTTCTCTGACAGCGATCACATTTTTTGATATGCTCTATAGAATCATGGTACAAAATTGGCCAATAGTAATCCTACCGAAGTAGTCTATGTGTTAAGGATCTGGCCCTTACATGACTTCCGTAGATTCCTTCATGCACTTCCCATAATACAAAGTTGGCTTCTTAAGGTCTGAGACATCTCAAAAGTGGTAAGAAATATGTCCTTTTATATAGCTTGCCTTGATACAAAACATACCGGGAGGCATGATTTCTGAGTTTCCAAGCTGTTTTAAGCTACATCTTTCAGATAAGCAACCAACGGGTCAATCCAACATGGCTCATGGTTGATTTGTATTATAGACTGTTGCCCTTCTAGATTCAGGAGCTTCAGGACTTCAACGAAGACCTCTTTGGTCAGCTCAGTCGGGGCCAATGTTGCCAACTTTGAGAGAAGGTTGGCCCTAGTGTTTTCCGCTCTTAAGATCTACTTGATGTCAAAATTATTGAAGGTCAGAATCAAGCCCTTCACTTTCTCAAGATATTTTATCATGCTTTCTTCTCGAGCCTTATAATCACCATTAACTTGTCCAACCACCAATTAGGAATCACTGTAGACTTGGAGTCGATCTGCTTTCAATTCTTTGGCGATCCTTAACCCAGCAATCAAAGCTTTATATTCGACCCCATTATTAGTCGTAGGGAGCTCAAAGCGTAGTGCATATTCGGCGATTCTGGGCTAACCAAGATTAGCCCTACGCCTGCACCAGAAGCGTTGGATGAGCCGTCGATATATTGGGCCCAAAAATCTTCAAGGAGGTCGGCTCTTTGTTTAGAGGAACTTGGTTGTAACCAGGGAATATCGACTTCATTCTATTCAGGCTCGGCTTCATTCGGAATGGTGCATTCAACTATAAAATCTGCCAGAATTTGGGCTTTGATTGATGGCCAAGGCTGGTAGTTGATATCAAACTTGGTGAGCTCTATTGCCCATTTTGCTATTCTTCTGGAGGCATCCGTTCGATGAAGAACTGCTTTGATTGGCTGACCAGTGAGGAGGGTTATGGTGTGCCCTTGGAAGTAAGGTTGAAGTCTCTGGGCTGCAACCAATAGGGAAAAAGTTAGTTTTTCTAACTTAGTATACCTGGTCTCGGCATCCCTCAAGACTCGGCTTATGCAGTAGCTCGGCCTCTATACTTTTGCCTCTTCTTTGACTAGAACTACCGCAAGGGCCACTGGGGAGACCGCTAGATACAAAAATAATCCCTCTTCGGGTTTGGGCTTTGCTAAAAAAGGAGGTCAGCAGAGGTAGTCCTGAAGCTCTTTAATGGCTTGTTGACATTCAATGGTCCAGCAAAAATTCTTTGGCTATTTTAGGACTTGAAAGAAGGGCATGCATTGCTTAACCGATCTTGAGATAAAGTGATTTAGGGCTGCCACTTTTCTGGTCAGGCACTGAGCCTCTTTGATTGATTTTAGAGTAGTCATCTCTTAAATGGCCTGAATCTTCTTCAGATATGCTTCAAATCCACGCCTCGACACCATGAATCCCAAAAACTTCTTCGAAGTTACGTCGAAGGCGCACTTGGTTGGGTTTAGCTTCATCTTGTACCTCCTAAGGGTGCTGAAGGTCTCTTCAAGGTCGGCAATATGATTTATTGAAGCTCAGCTCTTGACAAGCATGTCATCTACATATACCTCCATGTTGCGGCTGATATGCTCCTTAAAGATTTTATTGACCAGGTGCTGGTATGTTGCTCCTACATTTTTTAGTCTAAAAGGCATAACCTTGTAAAAGTAAGGACTACGATCAGTAATAAAAGCAGTTTTCTACCCATCTTCTAGTGCCATCTGGATTTGGTTATAGCCAAAAAAGGCGTCTATGAAAGTGAGGAGCTTGTGGCCCGATGTTGCATTCACCAGTTGATCAATCTTGGGTGGGGGTAGCTATCTTCTGGGTAGACTTTATACAATCTTTTGAAGTCTATGTACATTCTCTACTTGTCGTTCACCTTTTTGATGAGCATGATGTTGGAGATCTAATTCGGATAGTTTACTTCTCGGATGAATTTGGCCTTGAGGAGCTTGTCAACATTCTCTACAATTACTTTCTGTCTCTTTGGGGCATGGCTGTACATCTTTTCCTTCACCAACTGATGTTTGGGATCAACAATCAGACGATGTTCCATGACTTCAGCATCTATTCTGGGCATTTCGTCGGGGACCCAAGCAAAAATATCTACATTCCTCCGTAGAAATTTGACAAGCTACTCTCGTATCTCTTTCACGAGGTTGGAGCCAATCTGTATCGTATGCTCTACATTTTTATCATTCAGTGGGACGGAAACAAGGTCTTCCATGGGCTCACCCTACTCTTCAGTTAGATCGTCACGAACAACCAACCCATCAACCAGACAAGGATCTGATTGCTCACCCCTCTGCAAGGTAATTGAATACTAATGTCTTGCTAGAGCTTGATCTCCTTTGACTTTTCTGATCTCATAGCTTGTTGTAAACTTCATTTTTAAATAGTAGCTCGACACCACTGCCCAAAGCGCATTTATACTAGGTTGGCTGAGAATAGCATTGTTAGTCGATGGAGCTTTTACTACCAGAAAGTCCACCTATGCCTTGGACTATCTCGGATATTGTCTTGTAGCTACAACCAAAGTTATTATGCCTTCAACTGGTACTGTATTATTAGTGAAGCCTACCAATGGGGAGTTCATTGGTCCAAGCCAACTATTAGGTATAGACATTTTGGAGAAAGCATCACAAAACAAAACATTAATAGAACTTCCATTATCAATAAGGATGCGACGTACATCATAGTCTGCAATATTTAAAGCAATTACAACTACATCATTATGCGGAAACTGAACTCCCTATGCATCAGCTTCAGTGAAAGTTAGGGGCTCCTCAGTTCTCCATCTCTTTGCCAGTCGCCCAGATCCACCGACCTCCTCCTATCGATGTTCCCCAGAGATGGTGTTGATAATGCTAAGCGGAAAATGATCTCCTTGTTGCTCCTTCCTCCTTGGCGGCTTTGGTTGTGGCAGCACCTTTGGCCGATCTTCCTGTCCTTCAGGCCGACATCATAGAAATCAGCCAAGCCGACCTCGCTTGACGAGCTCCTCAATCATGTCTTGGAGCTGAATGCATTCCTCAATATTGTGACCATGATCATGATGGTAGAGGTAGTATTTATTGGGATTGTGCATGTCAGGATGCGTGAACATCCTCTCCGACCTCAATAGCTGCTCCATGATTTCCATCAGCACCTAATTTTTGGAGCATTAAGGGGAGCATAATTGTGGAACCTTCTAAGGGGGGAACACCACCGTGCCCTTCTATCCGAGCTTCTTTGCCTTTGAGTCCAAGGAGGAGTTCGAACTCGCTTGCACTCGAGAGGAGTTCGGAAGTGCGGCCGAGCTTCACTCGGCTTTTCATCAGTAGCGAGCATACTTGATTTACTTGCTCGCCGCTCTTCAGCAGCTTCACCATCCTTGGGTATAACCTTCAGCCTGAGCCAGCATATCAGCAAAATATCTAGGGTACTTCTCCAGGAAGAACAGTAGATCATTCTTTTGAATGCCATCCTTCAGTATGGCCATTGCGATAGATTGGTCCAAGTTTTGGACCTCCAGTGCACCGGCACTGAAATGGGTGACATAGGCCAGTAAGGATTCCCCCTCCTACTTAACGTTGATGAGGGAGTCCGATCTTCATCGAGGACGTTGGCTGTTGACAAAATGAGCCACAAATTGGTGGCTCATTTGATCAAAGTAAAAGATAGTACCCTGCTTAAGGATCGAGTACCAGTTCCTGGCTACTCTCTTTAGGGTAGAGGGGAAAGCTTGGCATAGGATGGCATCGAGCGTGCCATGGAGCAGCATTATTGTCCGAAAGGCCTCTAGATGATCGACCGGATCTATAGTCTTATCGTAGAACTAGGAAAGTTTGAAGTTCGAAAGGATGGGTTCCTGCATAATTTTTTAGGAAAAGGAAGGGTTAGTGTAGATATCATTACCATGAGAGGAAAAAGCATGGTGGAGTTTCTCGATCCGCCGATTCATTTCTTATAGTTTTTGATTTAGGAAATCCTAATGATCGTGGATCTTCAAAGTCTTCTAACTGATTGGGGGCAAGGTCCACCCAGGGATTGAATCATGATCGGTAGGCTCTCTATCCTCTGCTTCTCTTTTCTGAAAGTTATCGATCGACTCACCCAAGTTGGTCACCCACAGACTAGATCCTAGGGTTTTGGAGAAGCCTGCTCCGGCTGAACCGGTGCCAAGGGCTGCTGCTACCATGGCCTGCACTGCTTTAGCGAGGCCACAAACCTACTGGACCAGTAGGTTGAACTACTCTGCATCCATCATTACCGTCAGCGTAACCTGAGATGATGGGGATGAGATAGGAGCAGGTAGATCTGGGTGAGATCTGGCTGTAGAGGCGGTTGACTGTCGAGTCAAGGCCTTTTGGGGAGGCATCCTCATGAGATCGACTAGGAAAGAAGAAGGACTTCAAGGAAGAAGAAGAAAGATCTTTACTGAGCCCTCCTTTAAGAACAAGAAAACCTCGAGAGAAAGAGGTCTCTTCCTCTAGCACCAATCGGTGCGAAATTTGATTGATGCTGCAATTGGCTGGAGCTAGAGAAGTCTAGGACGCTGCTAGAACCTGCAAAAGAAGTCCAAACCAGAGTGGGGTAGATCTGGCTAGACCCTCCGATGGTTAAGTCAGCCCTTTCGGCCAACAAAAATGGAGCGCTCAATAGAGAAGGTGGCAGGTTGTCAAGAAGGAGAAGGGAGATCTCTTTCGAAAGCGAGTTTGGAGGATCTTTTATATAGGTGGAGCCCAGAACAAACTGATAGTGATAGCCATAACCATTCGATAGTGGGCCGTTCAGGGTCACGTGAAGTTTGTAATAGAGGATAGTGTCTGTTGTCATGATGCACCAATCGACTGGGACTTGATAGCTGAGGTTTGGAGGAGGTAGGCGCTAGCAGTGAAGAGCTTTGAGTTTCACCAATTGCAAAGGTGTTCGGGCTCTTTTAGGATCGTATGTATGTAAGAAGGTTCATGCTGTATGGATAGCAAGATTTGTGTAGGCATGGAGGCCTTTCTAGGTGATTGTAGTGAGTTCAGTCGGAAGGGGTTCGAAAGCCCTGTGACTAGAGAAATCCTGAAGGAAGTTCGTTGGAGGAATCTGGGAGTAGTTCTGCTAGAAGGAGAAGTCTGGCTGAAGGAGCAAAAATCTGGAAATAATTCTATTGGAGAAATCCAAAAAGAGATCAGCTAGAGGAGCAAATATATAACGATGAGTCCCATCTCTGCTAATACAAGAAGTTTGGATGGACGGGGGTTGATGGGAAGAAAATCATCTGGTGTTCGAAAGGAGTTCGACTGGAAGAAGGTCAGTTGGGAAATTTTGCTTGAAAGGAGCGGAAGGGAATCTGCTCGGAGAGACACTGCTTATTTATTCCTTTGAAGCTTGGCTACTTTCAAGGCCATCTAAAGGTTGATATGAAAGAGACGAGGTTCTTTAGTCTACATGTTCAAAGTAATAGATGAAAGAATCCTGAGGTCTGCCACCCTTAGTATATATTGTAGTAGTTCGTCTGGAGAGGAGTTCTATTGGTTTAGCGTTGGTCCAATATCGAATAGCTTGGATGGTTTTTTGTTGGAAAAAGATTCAAAGAGTGCTAAGGTCGGCCAAACCAAACCATAATTGGATCTGTTACTCAACTGTCGGGGGGCTATCCTCACTATTAAAGTTTGTTTGAGCAAAATCTATAATGCCCCTTAGGTTCTGGGAATATATCCGATGGAGCTAGGAATCTGAACGAAGAAGATTGGCCGATAGATTCAGGTGGGAGGTCTGTAGTCTCAGCACTTGAGCATAAACTCTTCACTAGCCGGAGTCCGGCATGGCTGCCCTCGTCGGACGAAGTTTCCTCAAGGCTAGATATCCTGACGGACTTCGGTAAAAAAAGGTTCACACTAACTCCATCAATGACACCTAATGGTATATGGTGGCAACCCATTAGAACTGAATACGAATCTCTCGGTGCAGCTACCATGTGATTGAGTTCTTTTATTATGAGCTCCGACAGGATTAGGGTTAAGATAAACTCGTTAAACCCAACATCCCATCATATGATTGAACCATTCGATTCGATTCCGATGTAAAATCCTAATAGAAAACTCTTTTCTATTATATCACACTGCCATGACCATAGGCTTAAGAACTCAATCTCATGATCAACATAGGACTACTCTTCTTCTACCTGGTTGATAGATCCCATCTTGGTGTAATCCAATTCCTACAATGAACATGCTATAGCCAACATACACCTCATGGTTTCGAATGGCTAGGAGTCCGAGTTATGGTGTAGTCAAACTATAACACACTCAAGAGGAACTACCAATGCACCTCAGGTCTATGAACTAGATACATAACTACAGCATCGAGCTTAGTCATTGACGAGAAGGTAGACTTTCTTATGACTGCTCGAGGTGGTCGCCCTCAATGCCCTCATTCTCAATGAGTACGTATACTCTTATTTCAGTGTCTCCACATCATAGACTCAAGATTCATCTACCTTAAGGAAGTGATCGTATACCGATCTTCTGGATCGATCACCATTCTCGTGATGATCCTATGATTGGAAGCTATTTATGAGTTAATTAGGAAATTACATATCTTAAATTTTTAACTCTTAAAAATATGTATTATCATTCTTATAAACTCAATGGATGTATCACAGATACTTTATACATAATGTGATATAAAAAAATAATCCTTTATTAATTTTAAGTCAAAATTATAAAAATGCTCCTAGAACGTGTATTAAAGTATTAGCCAATTTGATTTTTAGGGCACACATCTAACAAACTTCCATTTGACCTAAAGCCAATTGGCTACAAATCTAAGTCCCATCTTCTCAAGATGGGCTTCGATCTTCTGCGGCTCAACAGCTTCTTTAGTGGGTCAGCCACATTGTCTGTGGTGTCGACTCTCTTGATCTCGATGTAATCTTTCTTGAGCTAATCACGAATGAGGTGATATCGCCGCTCGATGTGCTTTGACTTCTAGTGAGACCTCGGTTCTTTAGCTAGGATTATGGCATCATTGTTGTCGCAGTACAGAGAGACGGCATTCGATGGCATCACTCCAAGCTCTTCGGTAAACTTCTTGTACCAAAATACTTCTTTCATAGCTTCCTGTGTAGTGATGTGCTTAGCTTTCATTATGGAGTCTACAATCACTATCTATTTGGAACTCTTCCAGCTAACATTACCACCATTACATACAAATAGACTATTAGATGTTGACTTTCGATCATCTATATCAGATATAAAGTCTGAGTCTATATACCCTTGGACCTAGAGTTCTCCATTGCCAAAGATCAAGCTCTTCGATAAACTTCTTGTACCAAAATACTTCTTTCATAGCTTCCTGTGTAGTGATGTGCTTAGCTTTCATTATGGAGTCTACAATCACTATCTATTTGGAACTCTTCCAGCTAACATTACCACCATTACATACAAATAGACTATTAGATGTTGACTTTCGATCATCTATATCAGATATAAAGTCTGAGTCTATATACCCTTGGACCTAGAGTTCTCCATTGCCAAAGATCAAAACATATCCTTATTCCTTCTTAAGTACTTAAGGATATAATTCACAGAAGTTTAGTGCTCTTGGCTTAGATTTGACTGATACCTGCTCATGACACTCATAACATGCACGATATATCAGGTCGTGTACACAACATGGCATACACGAGGCTTCCTATTGCCGAAGCATAAGGGATCTTACTCATGCGTTCAATCTCCTCAGGTACACTAGGACACATCTTCTTGGAGAGATAAATGCCATGTCTAAAGGGCACTAATCCCCTCTTAGAGTTTCCCATGCTGAACCTCTTCAGCACCTCCTCTATGTACATATTCTATGATAGACCCAGCATCCTATTGGGTCTATCCCTATAGACCTTTAATCCCAATATGAAGGATGCCTCTCTTAGGTCTTTTATAAAAAACTCTTTCGCTAACCATATTTTGATGGATGTCAACATGAGAATATCATTTCCAATCAGAAGGATGTCATCCACGTACAATATGAGGAAGACAACAGCGCTCCCACTGACCTTTTTGAAGATACAAGACTCATCAATTTTGATGAAATCAAATGATTTGATCACATTATTAAAATGAGCATTCTAACTTCGAGATGCATGCTTAAGTCCATATATGGACCTTTACAGCTTGCAGACCTTATGATCACCATCATTGGATTTGAAACCAAGCAGCTGTTATATATACATATCTTTCCCAAGATATCCATTTAAGAACATCATTTTCACATCCATCTGCCATATTTTATAATCAAAATAGGTAGAAATAGCAAGCAATATACAGATGAATTTAAGCATGGCCACTGGCGAAAAGCTATCTTGATAGTCAATGACTTCATGCTGACTATACCTGTTGGTGCAAAATCTGATCATCGCTAGAGAAGCATCAGAGTCGGAGAAGAAGATATCACTGCCGGTGACCTGCAAAATAAGTCTCGTCCAGAGCCTGGGGGGTGGCTCCAGCAAGACCCTCTAACGATCAAGTTAGCTCTTTCGATCAACAGAAATGGAGTACTCAATCAAGAGAATTGCAGAGTATTGAGAAGGAGAAGAGAGCCCAGAGAAAACATATCTAAAGGGTCTCTTTTATAGACGGAGCCTGTAACAAACTGATAGTGATAGCCGTAACTATCGGGTAGTGGGCCGCTCAGAGCCACATGGAGTTTGTTATGGAGGATAGTGTCTGTTGTCGCAATGTACCGATCCGTTTGAGATTTGATAGTCAAAGTTCGGAGGAGTAGGCATCTGTTGGTGATGACCTTTGAGCTATATCAATTCTAGAGGAGTTCGGACTCCTCTAAGAATTTGGGTGTGGGTCGGTTCATGCCATGTCCGAGGATGGATTTGTGTAGGAGAGGAGACTCTTTTGAAATCAAGAAGTAGATCTGCTGTTGAGATCTATGCGCAGCTCTTCTGGAGGAGAAACTCGAGAAAGAATTCATCCAATGGAGGAACCCAACTACTGGAGAGAATTCGAAAGGAGTTTGCCTGTTGGAAGAGTCCGGAAGGAATTCGCCTATTGGAGGAGTCAAGAAGGAGTTCGCATGTTGGAGGAATCTGGAAGGAGTTTGGCTACTAGAGGAGTTCGCCTATTGGGGTAATTTGGAAGAAGTTCGCCTATTGGAGTCCGGAAGGAGTTTGGCTACTTGGGGAGTTCGGCCATTGTAGGGAGATCGGTCAAACAGGATGCACAGATGCTGGAGACATGGCCCATTCTCTGGGGCGATATTGACTGTTCAAGCTTGCCTGGAGAAGGAATCCGTGACATCTCGTCGAATCCAAAATCGATTTTTTCGATCAATCAGATTCTCTGGCTATAATGTTGGAGGTTGGCCATTCCAGAATGATCCAAAGCTTGAATATTCCTACGAGTTGAGGTTCAGTTTCTATAACCACAACTAGATGGAACTGATTTAGTTAGAATATTAGCCGAACTTTGGTAGGTGTTGATTTATCTCCAACACTAGCCCCTCTACTCCTGAGTTCAAAGTTCGAAGGATGGGAGTAAGATAGAGAGTGTCGAAGTTCGAAGGATTTTTCGGTCTTGCTGGGTTTCCCTCTTTTAGGTGGGACGGGATGTTTTGGCTTTTATTGGGCAGGCGTTGGAGCTTCATATATGCCTGGTGATCCGAAGAGACATTTTTTAAATTCCCCATGAGAAGTCTACCTGAAGTACAGCGCCATTAAGGGTCTATCCGTTGGAAGCTTTATGCCATGATGAGTGGGATAGTTATCGATCAGAGATCGACAGGAGGAAATCTGCAATTATAACTGCTCTAGGGCTCTCGGAGTTACTTAAGCCTACCCTCCTCCGAGTCTCTACTTCTGAAATCTTCCTTTCCTCCCTCTACTTTTCTTCTTCATCCTGAACAAGAGCCCAAGCTACTTCCTTTGGTTTTCAGCATACCTTCCTTTGATTCTTGCTCCATTTGCCATCATCTCCTTGTTCTTCTTAACCAATTTAGGTCAGCTTTCCGACACTTTTTGGATTATCTCTAGATTCTTACTTTCTAGTTCTTTCTATTCTTGTCGAAGCTTGAACGTCTCATTTTTTTTTTGATTTTTTGGATAATTTCTTGATTTTACCTTGATCCAAATGTCTAGTGAGGAATTTTGGTTGACTTGTTCTGAGAGTTTGACCCCTTTAAGCTTGACGAACCCACCTCCTAAGGAGGCCGAACCCTTGGGATCAGCCCATCCTTTTGCACCTGCGACCATTTCTTGTAGACTTCAGCCTGACGACCTTTTCTTAGCTAGGATTCGATTTGGAATTCCTCCTAAGTATGAGCTTGAACTCTCTGAACCTGAAGATCAAGCCTGCTCACCCCCTCCTGGCCGAATGTGTCTGTACGTTGAAATATTTTGGGCCGGGCTTAGGTTACCTTTACCTTTTTTCATAGCTAACTTATTTAGGTTTCTCAATATTTCCCTTACCTTGCTCCATGGAGGTAGCCCTAGTTCTAGGGTGGGAAGGGAAACAAAGAAAAACTTCTCCTTCCAACCGTGAATGAAGGAAGGGGCACCTTCAAGCAGTCCCTTCCTCCCGAACTATGGAGACACATACCACCAATTCTTAGTGATGGGATGATATTTAAAGATAAAAAAATTGTGAAATAGGAAAATGGTAGGTCGGACGCCTACCATGGTGCACGAGGAGAGGAAGTCTCATCCAGAGCTTGGGGGGGTGGCTCCAGCAAGACCCTTCGATGATCAAGTCAGCTCTTTCGGCCAACAAAAATGGAGTACTCAGTCGAGAGAGTTGCAGAGTATAAAGAAGGAGAAAAGAACTCAAATAAAATGTGTCTGGAGGGTCCCTTTTATAGATGGAGCTTGTAACAAACTGATGGCAACAGCCAAAACTATCGGGTAGTGGGCCGCTTGGGGCCACGTGGAGTTTGTTATGGAGGATAGTTTTTATTGTCGCGAAGTGCGAGTCCGTTTGAGATTTGATAGTCAAAGTTTGGAGGAGTAGGCATCGGTTGGTGATGACCTTTGAGCTATATCAATTCTAGAGGAGTTCGGACTCCTCTAACGTAATCCGTGTGTGGGTCGATTCATGCCATGTTCGAGAGTAGATTTGTGTAGGAGAGGAGACTCTTCTAAAATCAAAAAGTAGATCTATTGGAGAGATCTATGTGCAGCTCTTCTGAAGGAGAAACACAAGGAAGAATTCATCTGACGAAGGAACCGAACTATTGGGGAAAATCCGGAAGGTGTTCACCTATTGGAGGACTCCGGAAGGAATCCTTCTGTTGGGGGACTCTAGAAGTTGTTCGGCTGTTGGAGTCTGAAAGAAGTTCACCTATTGGAGAAATTCGGATGGAGCTTGACTGCTAGAGGAGTTCGCCTATTGGGGGAATCTGGAAGGAGTTCGTGTGTTGGAGTCTGGAAGGAGTTTGGCTGTTAGAGGGAGATCGGCCGAATGGGATGCATAGGTGCTGGAGACATGGCCGGTTCTCTGGGGTGGTATTGACTATTTAAGCTTGCCTAGAGAAGGAATCCACGACATCTTGTCGAATCCAAAATTGATCTTTTTGGTCAATCAGATTCTCTGGCTATAGTGTCGAAGGTTGTGTTAGATATGAGTGCTCTAGAAGCCAGAATTGGCTGACACTTATAATACACTTCTAAGGGCAAAATTATAATTTTGACTATAAATAATAAAGTGGGTTATTTTACTATCACATAAGTGTATTTAGTGTCTGTGATACATCCCTTGAGTTAGTGGTAATGATAATTCATATTTTCAAGAGTTGAAAATTTAAGACATGAATTTTCATTTATTAACTCATAAAATGCTTCTGACCGTAGGATCATTATGAGGATGGTGATTGATTCGGAAGGTTAGTGTACAATCGCTTCTTTATAGTAGATGAGTCTTGAGTCTATGGTGTGGAGACACTGGAGCGAGAGTACAGATACTCGTTAGAGAACGAGGGCACTGAGCGTGACCACCTCGAGTAGTCATTAAGGAAGTCTACCTTCTCGTCAATGACTGACTCGATGCTGCAGTGGTGTGTCTGGTTCTTTGACCTAAGGTGCATCGGTAGTTCACCTTGAGGGTGTTATAGTTTGACTACACCATGACTCGGTCTCCTAGCCATTCGGAACCCTGAGGTGTATGTTGGCTATAGCATGTTCATTGTAGGAATTGGATTGCACCAAGATGGAATCTATCTACCTCGGTGGTAGAGGAGCAGCCCTATGATGATCATGAGAATCAAGTCCATAAGCCCATGGCCATGGCAGAGTGAAATAATAGAAAGAGTTTCTATTAAGGTTTTCACATCGGACTTGAATCGAATGATTAAATCATATGATAGAAATTAGGGTTTGACGAGTTCACCTTAACCCTAATCTGATCGGGGCTCAAGATAGAAGAACTTAATCACACAAGTAGCTGCACCGAGAGGTTCATTTTCAGTTTTGATGGGTTGCCACCATATACTGCTAGGTGTCACTGGTGGATTTTGGGAGCAATTAGAATGATTTAGATGATCGATCATTCTAAGTTGTCTGAATCAGAAAAGTTCTGATCCATCGAAAGGAGTTTCGATGATGTCGATGATGGAGATCATGACATATCCCATTACCATACAGAACTGAACCTAACTGGGTCACACAAACAAGGGTTTGGATCTGGATATCATCAATTGGACTAACCCAGTTCAATTGATTTGAATAAGATTCAATTAGGTTCAAGAAAATCGTGCTAGCACACGATTGAAGCCTAACGTTCTTCTTTTTCTATCATTAAAAAAGTTGTCTCGACTGAGCCAAATGAGTTTGTGCTCACTCAGGTACCTTTACCTTGGTCTGACTGGAGCTTGTCCAAGTCAGAAAAGGGTTGTCTTAATTTATGAGATAAATTTGAGACAACACCTACCATTTTTTGTCACCTACTAATTCTTGTACTTTGACTTGGTCAAACGTTGACCTTTGACCCTTGGACATCTGCCCATGTGTCATGCACTTATTGGAGAGTAGATAGGGGCTTGTCCCCTCTCTGAAAATTGGAAAGTAGAGGGCACGCGCCTAGGATGGCATGTGCCCATGGATAGGGATGCTGGAGTCCCATAGATGGGACTCCAGGTTGCTTGTTGGATTCAAATTAGGTGACCCTCAACTATAGACTTTGACCAATCTTAGGCACCACCTTAGGATGAATCCGTGGGTCTCTCATCCCACCAATCAGATTTAGATCTGATTGCACAAAGCAAGTTGTGATTGGTTGGGGTGAAGCCGTACTGCATGGCACAGCAGAGTCTATAAATAAGACCCTATCTGTGCCCCCAACTTTGCAAAGAGTTCATCTAAGCCCATGCCCCAAGGCTGTCCCTCTCCTTCTCCATGCCACCATCTGGCCCTCTCCTCTCCTCTCCACGCCCAAAAGAAAGTTTGGGGTCTTCTGATTGGTGCGAGTCAAGCAAGAAAGGCTGATGAAAAAAGAAGAAGGCAGCACTGCTGCAAGAGACGACTGCTGATCTTCAAAAGGTGTTTTGAAGATCCTCCAAATCAGATCCAGATCTAATTTTTGGAGAAAAAAAAGAGAAGGAGAAGATCTCTAGATCCAGCCCAAGTGGATACCGGTAGAGGCCAGGCGCTTGCGTGGCTAGATCCAGAACCTTCAAAAGCTTCCACAGGATCATCAACGGGTAATAGGATTACCCAAATCAAGGTAAAAATTAATTTAAAATTTAATTTTTATTTTATTTTCTTAATTATTAGATTATAAAATTAGATCTGAAAAAGTGTCAGATCTGATCTGGATCTAAGAGAAAATTTTTGAAATATATCTCTTGATCTAATCAGATCTGAACGAACCTGACCCAAGAAATCAGGATTTTCCTTCAACTGGTATCAGAGCCAAGGTTCTTAAATTTTTTTAGATCTGATTTTAATCTGATTTTAATTAATAATTTTAGATGTCACATGAGATGTGATTAGATCTGAAATCAAAAAATTAAAATTAAATTAATTTTAGATCTAAGATGTATGAAGATATGCATGACTAGTTCTAGGAATAGAATAGTTCTATGTGTAGTCTAGTTTGATCATAATTTTTGATTTGATTAAAAAATAATTTTTAGATCTATTTATTTACTATTTTTTAATATTATAAATATTATAATAAGATCTAAAAATAGAAAATAAAATTAAATTTAATTTGTATCATATGAGATATGATAGATGCATGTTTAGACTAGTTGTAGAATAGTTCTACATAATTAGGTCTAGATTAGAATTTTATTTTGATAGATCAATTTAAATCTAATTTTTTAGATTATTATGAGATAATTTAGATCTGAAAAACATGCATGATGATGATACATGAGATGTATGCAAAATATGTTTTAATTAGATCTAATTTTTTATATGAGATATATGATATAGATCTAATTTGTTTTTGTAGATTAGTTATATTTCCTGATTAAGGCATTCCTCTTGGCCGTCCGGTCATAAGAACAAAGAAGGGTTTAAAGGCCCTCTCCTTCCCATTCGATGGGGTGTTCTTATGATGTGTAGGGGTGCTGCGCGTTCGTCCTTAATCAGAAATTGCCAAAACTTACTTTCTGCAAAACCCTAGATCCTGAAACCCTAGGATTTATTTGCATGTTTTTGTTTATGAACCCTAACTTAATTAAGAATTAAGTTTATGAAATATCAATTAGGTCTAAAATTGAGAATTTTCAGATCTAAGACATATTCATAAATCTGGGTTCGGGCTTGGGTAGCTCAATTAGGTCTAAGCGGTTGATCAAACCGAATCAAGAGTTGGTTAGATGGGATCAACAATGCTTAAATTGACCAGCCTAATAGGATTAAGTCTGGGTCAAGATCGAGTCACGAGTGATCGATCAAGCTAAGACCTAATTAGGCTCAGAGTGGTTAGAGTCTGGATTGTAGGCTAACCCAATTGGTTCTGGCTCAACAATTTGGTGTCTAAGGTAAGTTTGGCAGATACGACCGACTGGTTTTTAATTGGGAGCTACTCGACTCGAATGCATTCTTGTCGAGTTAATGGCATATTCCCTTCCACCGGTCTCACTTACCTGGCCATATTTGTTGACTCAGTTCTGATCTGAGGTGGTCAATAATCCGAGCTAACCCATGCCACTAGGTTAGTCATAAGTCTAGTTTAATGAGACCTGAATCAATAAGAAAAGATTCAAAGGTCTTCCACCATTGTAGATGTGCGGGCCCTTCCGGGGTTGATTGTTCTCGGCTGGATACAGTGGCTCAGTTGCACCGGGAAGATGCAACCATGTCTATTAGGCATTGGATGCTATGGGCTGGAGGATGAGTTGGGCTCAATATTCTGGATACGGTGAGAGACTCAATTAGGAATCCAAGTCTATGCAAATGGTGGGTCTGACTTAACTAAGGAGTGGATCAATATTTCGGATACATGGTGAGATTCATGAATTAGAGACCAAGTTTGGGTGCACCATGATTAGAGAATCATTGAACAAGAGTTGTTCACTCATTGGCTAACCCATCACCAATAACTGTTAGGTGAGGTGATGAGTCAGTTGGTGGAGACCGCACCACCCACTAGAAATCATTAATCATGGAGATTTTTCGCATCTCTACAGAGGGAGTGTAGGGATCCGAGAAAATAGTGGAGCTAATTTGTTTAAAAATAAAATTCCCTAAATAAATTGGTTAAGTCTTAATTACAATATCTAACTAGAAACTTTGACTCTCTATAGAAAAATGTCTGCATCCAAACCCACTAGCACGTATCCTGGACACCCATAGACTGACCGGACCAAATTATAAAGATTGGCTCAGGAACTTCAAAATTATTTTGGGTTCCGAGAAGTTAACCATGTATTGGACCAGGACCCTCCCACCTTACCAGCTCATCCATCCGCTGAACAGAGAGCAGTCTCTGGAAAAAGTGGATAGACGAAGATAATAAGGCCAGATACTACATGTTGGGCTCGATGTCTGATGAGCTTCAGCGCCAACATGAAGATATCAGGACTGCTCGCCAAATGTTGGCTCACCTACAAGGAGATGTTTGGTGAACAGAGTCGCGCAGCCAAGTATCAAGTCACTAAATGACTTTTTAAGGCTAAGATGCGTGATGGGCAGTCAGTCCAAGATCATTGTCTGATGATGATCAAGGACTTGGAAGAGCTTGAGAAGCTCGGATGTGAAGTTAGACTTGGATCTGCAGAATGATATAATTCTGCAATCCTTGACTGATGCATATGGGCAAGTTCATCATGAACTTACCATATGCATAAACTTCAAAATTCCTTGGCCGAACTTATGAACATGCTGGTTACCGCTGAGCTTTCTATGAAAGGTTCTAAAGGCTCAGTTCTTGCTATGGAATGGACTTCTTCCAAAGAGAAAGTCTTTTGGAAAGAAGAAAGAAGTCTGTGAAAAAGAAGGTGGAAGGAGGAAAGAAGAAAAAAAGGCAGAGCTGAAAAAGAAGGCCGCTGACAAAGGAAAGTGTTTCCATTGTAATAATGATGGCCAATAGAAGCGCAACTGCCCTACTTACCTGGCCATCCTAAAGAAGAAGGAGGTAGGTCCTTCTGGAGGTATGCTCGTTATTGAGTCTAACCTTACGGATTTCTTCTGCATCCAGTTGGGTGCTTGACTCTGGTTCTAGTGCTCACTTGTGCACTTCCTATGCAGGGTCTTGAGGATAGCAGGAGGCTGAGGGATGGTGAGATGATCCTATGCATCGAAAATGGAGCAAGAGTTGCTGTCAGTGGCCGTGGGAACATACCCTCTTCGACTACCATCTGGTTTAGACTTAGTTATTAAAAGACTGTTATTATGTGCCTGCAGCAAGCAGGAATTTGATTTCTGTTTCATGCCTTAGCATTAGAAGGCTATGTAATTAGTTTTCTTAAGGACCATTGTAACATTCTTTATGAAAGAAATAAAATTGCAAAGTGGTTTCCTTATTAACGGTCTTTATCAGTTACATATTGATGTATCTATTTTTAACTATTCGAGCAAAATGTGAATGCCATAAAATCAAAACGACCTAGGGATAGTCCAAATGATAGGTATCTATGGCACCTAAGATTAGGTCATATAGCAGAAGATAGGATTAACAAATTGGAGAAAAATGGGCTATTGAGTCCATTGACTTTCCGAGTCATATCCAATTTGTGAATCTTGTCTTCAAGGCAAAATGACTAAAGCTCCCTTTTGTAGGACATGGGGAAAGGGCCACAGATCTCCTTGCCCTAGTACATACTGATGTGTGCGGCCCATTTGATGTGCCGGCTAGAGGCAATTTTGTCTACTTCATTAACCTTTACCGATGATCTATCTAGGTATGGGTATGTGTATCTTATGAGACACAAGTCTGAAGCTTTTGAAAAGTTCAAAGAATTCAGACATGAAGTAGAAAAACAAACTGGAAAAACCCATTAAGGTTCTTCGATCAGATCGAGGAGGTGAATACCTTAGTCGAAGAATTCCTAGACTATCTCAAAGAAAATGGCATAGTCTCTCAATGGACTCCACCAGGAACACCTCAACTCAACGGGGTTTCAGAATGGAGAAATCGGACCCTATTAGATATGGTCCGATCCATGATGAGCTTCACAGACCTCCCTGATTTTCTTTGGGGACACTGTTTGTTAACTTCAATTTATCTACTGAATAGGGTTCCTTCTAAAACCGTTCCTACCACACCGTATGAGATATGGCATGGTAAGAAACCAAGTCTGAGTCATCTCAGAATTTGGGGTTGTCCGGCTCATGTCAAAAGACAACAAGCGGACAAGTTAGAGTTTAGGTCCTTTAGAGCTCGATTCATAGGATATCCTAAAGAGTCATTAGGATATTATTTCTACATTCCAGAAGACCACAATGTGATTGTGAGTCGACATGCCATCTTTCTTGAAAAATAGTTTATTCAAGATAGCGGCATTGGAAAGCAGATTCAAGCTTGATGAGAAAGTCTCACAAGAGTACAACGAGCTAAGGACCAAATGGAACCAAATCAGGTTGAGCCAATAAGAACACTACCTCCTCCACCTCGTAGATCGGAAAGAATTTTTTCCATCCCCCTGAAAGATACTTAGGTATTATTTCAGAGGAATGTAGAGGAAATGTTCCTCATAGGTAATGGTGGTTCATGGTGATGATCCCAAAACCTATAACGAGGCGATATCAGATATCGACTCCGAGAAATGGTTAGAGGCAATGAAGTCAGAAATTGACTCGATGCACTCAAACCAAGTCTGGACCTTGGTAGATCCACCAGAAGGTATAGTACCTATTGGGTGTAAATGGATCTTCAAGAGAAAGATTGGTGCAGATGGGAATGTGGAGACATTCAAGGCTAGACTAGTGGCAAAAGGTTATAGTCAATGCGAAGGCATTGACTATCAGGATACCTTTTTTCCCAGTAGCTATGCTAAAATCCATCCGCACATTGCTTGCTGTTGCAGCCTATTTCGATTATGAAATATGGCAAATGGACGTGAAAACGGCATTCTTAAATGGATATCTTGAGGAAGATATCTATATGGAACAGCCGCTAGGTTTCACATCCAGTGATACTGATCACAAGGTTTGCAAGCTGCAAAGGTCCATATATGGACTTAAGCAAGCATCTCGGAGCTGGAACACTCATTTTCAATGATGTGATCAAAATGTTTGGTTTCATCAAAAATGAAGAGGAACCATGTGTCTTCAAAAAGGTCAGTGGGAGCGCTGTTGTCTTCCTCGTATTGTACGTGGATGACATCCTCCTTATTGGGAATGATATTCCCATGTTGACCACAGTCAAAATATGGTTGTCCTAAAGAATTCTCCATGAAAGACCTAGGTGAAGCATCCTTTATTCTAGGAATTAAGGTCTATAGGAGATAGACCGAATAGGATGCTAGGACTTTCACAGAAGATGTACATAGAGGAAGTACTAAAGAGGTTTAGTATGGAAAACTCTAAGAGGGGATTAATACCCTTCAGACATGGTATTCATCTTTCCAAGAAGATGTGCCCTAGCACACCTGAGGAAATAGAACGCATGAGCAAGATCCCTTATGCTTCTGCAATAGGGAGCCTCATGTATGCCATGCTATGTACACGACCTGATATAGCCCATGCTGTGAGTGTCACAAGCAGATATCAGTCAAATCCAGGTGAAGAACACTGGACTTCTGTGAAATGTATCCTTAAGTACTTGAGAAGAACTAAGGATATGATGTTGGTCTTTGGTAATGGAGAACTCCAAGTCCAGGGATACACAGACTCGGATTTCATGTCCGATATAGATGATCGAAAGTCGACATCTGGGAGTTTGTGTGCAATGGTGGAGCTGTCAGCTGGAAAGAGTTTCCAAGCAAACAGTGATAGCAGATTCCACCATGGAAGCAGAATATATCGCTGCATCAGAAGCTGCGAAGGAAGCATTCTGGTACAAGAAGTTTGCTGCAGAAATCGGAGTAATGCCATCAGATGCCATTCCTCTGTACTGCGACAACAATGGCGCCATAGCCCTTGCTAAGGAGCCGAGGTCTCACCAGAAATCCAAGCACATTGAGCGGCGATACCACCTCATCCGCGATTACCTCGAGAAGGGTTACGTCGAGGTCAAGAGAGTCAACTCCGCAGATAATGTGGCAGACCCACTTACAAAGCCGTTGGGCCAGCAGAAGATCGAAGCCCACCTTGAGAAGATGGGACTTAGACTTGTAGCCAATTGGCTTTAGGTCAAGTGGGAGATTGTTAGATATATGTGCCCTAGAAGCCAGAATTGGCTGACACTTGTAATACACTTCTAGGGGCAAAATTATAATTTTGACTATAAATTAATAAAATGGGTTATTTTCTATCACATATGTGTATTTAGTGTCTGTGATACATCCTTTGAGTTAATGGTAATGATAATTCATATTTTCAAGAGTTGAAAATTTAAGACATGAATAATCATTATTAACTCATAAAATGCTCCGACCATAGGATCATCACGAGGATGGTGATTGATCCGGAAGGTTGGTGTACAATCGCTTCTCTTTAGTAGATGAGTCTTGAGTCTACGGTGTGGAGACACCGGAGCGAGAGTATAGGTACTCGTTAGAGAACGAGGGCACTGAGCGTGACCACCTCGAGTAGTCATTAGGAAGTCTACCTTCTCGTCAATGACTGACTCGATGCTGCAGTGGTGTGTCTGGTTCTTTGACCTGAGGTGCATCGGCAGTTCACCTTGAGGGTGTTATAGTTTGACTACACCATAACTCGGATCTCCTAGCCATTCGGAACCCTGAGGTGTATGTTGGCTATAGCATGTTCATTGTAGGAACTGGATTGCATCAAGATGGAATCTATCTACCTCGGTGGATAGAGGAGCAGCCCTATGATGATCATGAGAATCAAGTCCATAAGCCCATGGCCATTATGGCAGAGTGAAATAATAGAAAGAGTTTCTATTTAGGTTTTCACATTCGGACTTGAATCGAATGATTACATCATATGATAGAAACTAGGGTTTGACGAGTTCACCTTAACCCTAATCTGATCGGGGCTCAAGATAGAAGAACTTAATCACACAGGTAGCTGCACCAAGAGGTTCGCATTTTCAGCTCTGATGGGTTGCCACCATATACTGCTAGGTGTCACTGGTGGATTTTGGGAGCAATTAGAATGATTTAGATGATCGATCATTCTAGTTGTCTGAATCAGAAGAGTTCTGATCCATCGAAAGGAGTTTCGATGATGTCGATGATAGAGATCATGACATATCCCATTACCATACAGAACTGAACCTAACTGGGTCACACAAACAAGGGTTTGAATCTGGATGATCATCAATTGAACTAATCCAGTTCAATTGATTTGAATGAGATTCAATTAGGTTCAAGGAAATCGTGCTAGCACACGATTGAAGCCTAACGTTCTTCCTTTTTCTATCATTAAAAGTTGTCTCGACTGAGCCAAATGAGTTTGTGCTCACTCAGGTACCTTTACCTGGTCTGACTGGAGCTTGTCCAAGGTCAGAAAAGGGTTGTCTTAATTTATGAGATAAATTTGAGACAATACCTGCCATTTTTGGTCACCTGCTAATTTCTTGTACTTTGACTTTGGTCAAACAGTTGACCTTTGACCCTTGGACATCTGCCCATATATCATGCACTTATTGGAGAGCAGATTGGGGCTTGTCCCTTCTCTGAAATTTGGAAAGAAGAGGGCACACGCCTAGGATGGCGTGCGCCCAATGGATAGGGATGCCTGGAGTCCCATACAGATGGGACTCCAGGTTGCTTTTGGATTCAATTAGGTGACCCTCATCCATAGACTTTGACAGTCTTAGGCGCCACTCTAAGGATGAATCCATGGGTCTCTCATTCCCACCAATCAGATTTAGATCTGATTGACATGAAGCAATTGTGATTGGCCGGGGTGATGCAGCACTGCATGGCACAGCACAGTCTATAAATAAGACCCTATCTGCACCCAACTTTCAAAGAGTTCATCTAAGCCCATGCCCCAAGGCTATCCCTCTCCCTTCTCCATGCCACCATCTGGCCCTCTCCCTCTTCTCCACGCCCAAGAAAGTTGGGGTCTTCTAATTAGTGCAAGTCAAGAAAGAAAGGTCGACAAAAAAGGAAGAAGGCAGCACTACTGCAGAGATGACGGGCGATCTTCAGAAGGTGTTTTGAAGATCCTCCAAATCAGATCCAGATCTGATTTTTGGAGAAAAGAAAGAGAAGGAGAAGATCTCTAGATCCAGCCTTAGAGGATACCGATAGAGGCCAGGTGCTTGCGTGGCTAGATCCAGAACATCAGAACTTCCATAGGATCATCAACGGATAATTAGATTACCCAAGATCAAGGTAAAAATTAATTCAAAATTAATTTAGTTTTATTTTCTTAATTATCAATTTATAAATCAGATCTAAAAAAGTGTTAGATTTGATCTAAATCTGAGAGAAAATTTTTGAAATATGCCTCTTGATCCAATCAGATTTGAACGAACCTCACCCGAAAAATCAGGATTTCCCTTCAGGTTGGCCATTCCAAAATGATTCAGCGCTTGAATATTCTTACGGGTTAAGGTTCAGTTTCTATAACCACAACCAGACGTAACTGATTTAGTCGGAATCTAAGACGAACTTTGGTAGGCATGGATTTATCCCCAATAATACTCTTTTGCTACTAGCCTATCCTTGAATGTCTCTACATTCCCATCGGTACCAATTTTTCTCTTGAAGATCCATTTACACCCAATAGGTACAAGTAAGCATCCAACTAGAGTCAAGCACCCAACTAAAAAAACTAGAATCAAGCACCCAACTAAAAAAATTGTAAGGTTAGATTTAATGACGAGCATACTTCCAGAAGGATCTGCCTCCTTGTTCTTCAGGCTGGCCAAGTATCAAGGATAGTTCTGCTTCTAATAGCCATTAGTGTTGCTATGAAAATATTTTTTTTTGTTAGTGGCCTTCTGCTTCGGTTCTTCCTTCTTCATCTTCCCACCTTCTGCCTTCTGCATCTCCGTAGACTTTTCTTTTTTTCAAATGACTTTCTCTTAGAGGAAGTCTACTCCATAGCAACTACTAAACCCTTTGAACCTTTCATAGAAAGCTCAGCAGTAACCAGCATGTTCATAAGTTCAGCTAAGGTACATTACAATTTATGCATATGAAAGTTCATGATGAACTATCCATACACATAAATCAAGGACCGTAGAATCACATCAATCTGTTGATCCTTGTCTAACATGACATCGAGCTTTTCAACCTTCTCTAGATCCTTGATTATTGTCAAATAATGATCTTGGACCGACTGTCCATTATGCATCTGAGCCTTAAAAAGTCTTCGAGAGACTTGATATCGGGCTGTGCGACTTTTCTCACCAAACAACTCTTGCAGGTGAGCCAACATTTGGCAAGCAGTCTTGATGTCTTCATGTTAGCACTGTAATTCATCTAACATTGAGCCCAACTTATAGTACCTAGCTTTGTTATCATCATCCTTTTACTTCTCTAGAGACACTCTCTATTCAGCGGTTGGATGGAATGGTAAGGTGGGGGGTCCTAGTCCAATACATAGGTTAGCTTCTTAGAACCCAAAATAATTTTGAAGTTCCTGAGTCAATCTTTGTTATTAGGTCTGGTCAGTCTGTGGGTGTCTAAGATTCAGAATAGTGGATTTGATGTAGATATTTTTTTATAGAGAGTCAAAGTTTCTAGTTAGACTATGTAAATAGATTTAACTAATTTATTTAGAAATTTCATTTTTAAGCAAATTAGGCTCTCACTATTTTTAAACAAATTTGGCTAGATTTGTGTAGGCGTGGAGGCCTTTCTAGGTGATTGCAGTGAGTTCGGTCGGAAGGGGTTCGAAAGCCCTGTGACTAGAGAAATCCTGATGGAAGTTCATTGGAGGAATTTGGGAGTAGTTCTGCAAGAAGGAGAAGTCCGACTGAAGGAACAAAAATCTAAAAATAATTCTATCGGAGAAATCCAAAAATAGAATTGCCAGAGGAGCAAATATATAACGATGAGTCCCATCTCTGCTAATACAAGAAGTTTGGATGGACGGGGGTTGATGGGAAGAAAATCATCTGGTGTTCGAAAGGAGTTCGACTGGAAGAAGGTCAGCTGGGAAATTTTGCTTGAAAGGAGTGGAAGGGAATCTACTCAGAGAGACACTGCTTATTTGTTTCTTTGAAGCTCGGCTACTTTCGAGGCCATCTAGAGGTTGATATGAAAGAGGCGAGGTTCTTTAGTCTACATGTTCAAAGTTCTCGATGCAAGAATCCTATGGTCTACCACCCTTATATTGTAGGAGTTCGTCTGGAGAGGAGTTCTATTGGTTTAGCATTGGTCCAATATCGAATAGCTTGGATGGTTTTTTGTTGGGAAAAGATTCAAAGAGTGCCAAGGTCGGCCAAACCAAACCATAAATAGATCTGTTACTCAGCAGTTGGGGGGCTATCCTCACTATTAAAGTTTGTTTGAGCAAAATCATGCCCCTTAAGTTCTAGGAATATCCGATGGAGCTAGGAATCTGAACGAAGAAGATTGGCTGATAGATTCAAGTGGGAGGTCTGTAGTCTCGGCACTTGAGCGTAAACTCTTCACTAGCCGGAGTCCAGCGTGGCTGCCCTCATCGGATGGAGTTTCCTCAAGGCTAGATATCCTGACGGACTTCGGTAAAAAAAGGTTCACACCAACACCATCAGTGACACCTAATAGTATATGGTGGCAACCCATTAGAACTAAATACGAATCTCTCGGTGTAGCTACCATGCGATTGAGTTCTTTTATTATGAGCTCCGACAGGATTAGGGTTAAGATAAACTCATTAAACCCAACATCCCATCATATGATTGAACCATTCAATTTGAGTCCGATGTAAAATCCTAATAGAAAACTCTTTTCTATTATATCACACTGCCATGGCCATAGGCTTAAGAACTCGATCTCATGATCAACATAGGACTACTCTTCTTCTACCTGGTTGATAGATCCCATCTTGGTGTAATCCAGTTCCTACAATGAACATGCTATAGCCAACATACACCTCATGGTTTCGAATGGCTAGGAGTCCGAGTTATGGTGTAGTCAAACTATAACACACTCAAGAGGAACTACCGATGCACCTTAGGTCTATGAACCAGATACATAACTACAGTATCGAGCTTACTCATTGATGAGAAGGTAGACTTTCTTATGACTGCTCGAGGTGGTCACACTTAATGCCCTCATTCTCAACGAGTACCTATACTCTTGCTTCAGTGTCTCCACATCATAGACTCAAGATTCATCTATCTTAAGGAAGTGATCGTATACCGATCTTCTAGATCGATCACCATTCTCGTGATGATCCTATAATTGGAAGCTATTTATGAGTTAATTATGAAATTACATATATTAAATTTTTAACTCTTAAAAATATGTATTATCATTCTTATAAACTCAATGGATGTATCACAGATACTTTATACATAATGTGATATAAAAAAATAATCCTTTATTAATTTTAAGTCAAAATTATAAAAATGCTCCTAAAAAGTGTATTAAAGTATTAGCCAATCTGATTTTTGGAGCACACATCTAACAAACTTCCACTTTGCCTAAAGACAATTGGCTACAAATCTATGTCCCATCTTCTCAAGATGGGCTTCGATCTTCTGCTGGCTCAACAGCTTCATTAGGGGGTCAGCCACATTGTCTGTGGTGTCGACTCTCTTGATCTCGATGTAATCTTTCTTGAGGTAATCACGAATGAGGTGAGATCGCCGCTCGATGTGCTTTGACTTCTAGTGAGACCTTGGCTCTTTAGCTAGGATTATGGCACCATTGTTGTCACAGTATAGAGAGACGGCATTCGATGGCATCACTCCGAGCTCTTCGGTGAACTCCTTGTACCAAAATGCTTCTTTCATAGCTTCCAATGTAGTGATGTGCTCAGCTTTCATTATGGAGTCTACAATATATCTGTTTGGAACTCTTCCAGCTAACATTACCACCATTACATACAAATAGACTATTAGATGTTGACTTTCGATCATCTATATTAGATATAAAGTCTGAGTCTATATACCCTTGGACCTAGAGTTCTCCATTGCCAAAGATCAAAACATATCCTTATTCCTTCTTAAGTACTTAACACTTCACAGAAGTTTAGTGCTCTTCGCTTAAATTTGACTGATACCTGCTCATGACACTCATAATATGCACGATATCAGGTCGTGTACACAACATGGCATACACGAGGCTTCCTATTGCTGAAGCATAAGGGATCTTACTCATGCGTTCAATCTCCTCAGGTATGTTGGGACACATCTTCTTGGAGAGAAAAATGCCATGTCTAAAGGGCACTAATCTCCTCTTAGAGTTTTCCATGCTGAACCTCTTCAGCACCTCCTCTATGTACATATTCTATGATAGACCTAGCAGTAGGATAATCTTATAAAACCAATCCATGTGATCTAAAATTTAATTTTAGATTTAAATATTAGATTACAATTTAGATCTAATCTAAATAAATAATCTAAACATGCATAAAAGTTATGCCATAAAAAAGTCCTAGGCTCTAATACCAATTGAAGAAAAAATATAGGGTTAATTTCTTGTAGGTATTTTGAAACTTTTTCAAAATAGATCAACAAAAGTAATAAATTAATTATATTACTTTATTAAAATACATAATTAAATCTTAGATATAGGATCTAATGCTATAATCTATGCATGCTAATAAATCTAAAATTAAATATTAAACAAACATAATAAAGTTGATCATGTCAATATCAAATCAAGACTAGATCTAATCTTGTGGGAGAAAGAGATCGAATCTCTTTTATCTTTTGCAAGTCAGGATCTTCAACTTGCTGATCTGAGGCTATGGATGTCACTTCAAGCCATACATGCATCCGACCTCAACAAAAAGTTCACACGAAGCCTTGATTGCAAAGTCTAGCTATTGAAAATCAGCACAATATGCTAGTACTATGCCTATCCTTCTTCGATGGCTAATTACAAATCTCCTTCAAAACTTGGTATTAGATGTATGCCCTAGAAGCCAGATTGATTGATACTTGTAATATACTTCTAAGGGCAATTTTATAATTCTGATTTAAAATTAATAAAAGATTATTTTATTCTATCATATTGTGTATATAGTTCTTTGACACATCCTTTGAGTTAAAGATAATGACAATTCAGATTTTCAAGAGTTGAAAATTTAAGACATGAATTTTCATAATTAACTCATAAACTGCTTCCAACCATAGGATCATCACGAGGATGGTGATCGATTTGAAAGATTGGTGTACGATTGCTTTCTTAGGATAAATGAGTCTTGAGTCTATGGTGTAGAGATACCAGAATGAGAGTACAAGCACTCGTTAGAAAATGAGGGCATTGAGCATGACCACCTCTAACAATCATAAGGGGGTCTACCTTCTCATCGATGACTGGATCGATGCTATAGTAGTGTGACTGGTTCTTTGACCCGAGGTACATCGACAATTCACCTTGAGGGTGTCATAGTTTGACATACCATAACTCTATCTCCTAGCCATTCAGAATTTTGAGGTTATGTTGGCTATAGGATGTTCATTATAGGAATTGAATTGCACCAATAAGGGATCTATCGACCTCGATAGATGAGGAGTAGTCCTATGTGAAGGAAAATCCTGATTTCCCGGTCCAGGTTCATTCAGATCTGATCAGATCAAGAGATATATTTCAAAATTTTTTCTCTTGATCCCAATCAGATCTTGATATGTTTTAGATCTGATTCTTATTATTTTAATAAAATAAAATTAAAAGATAAATTAAATCAAATTTAATTTACCTGATCTGGGTAATCCTATTACCCTGCTAATGATCCTATTTGCAGCAGAAGGTTCTGGATTTTAGCCACGCAAGGGCCTGGCCTCTACCGATATCCACTCGAGTTGGATCTGGAGATCCTCTTCTTCTCTATCACACCTCCAAAAATTAGATCTGGATCTGATCTGGAGGATCTTCAAAACTCTTTTGAAGATGAGCAGTCGTCCTTTGCAGCAGCGCAGCCTTCTATTTTTGATCGCCTTTCTTTGATCTGAATCGCACCAACCAAGGTCCAAAACTCCTTTTGGACGTGGAGAGCAAGGGGAGAAGAGACTATGGCATGGAGAAGGAGGGGAGAGGCAGCCTTGGGGCGTGGAGAAACTATGATCTCATCATATCTCTGTATCTCATAATCTGAGTTGGGCGCAGGGTCTTATTTATAGACTAACTGTGATCCAACTCCTCTTCCTCCCAACCAATCACAACCCTTTGTGAAATCAGATCTAAATCTGATTGGTGGGAATAGAGTCCCCTGGATTCCTCCTTAGAGGGTGCCTAAGACCAGTCAAAGTTGGTTCTTAGAAGAACTCTAATTGGAATCCAAAAAGGAGATGGAGTCCTTGTCCAACAAGGACTCCTAGGCGCCTCCAACTTGGGCACACGCCTAGGGTGGCGTGCGCCCTTCTCCTTGCCAGGTTCTGGCAGGGGGACAGGCCCCCACCAGCTCTCCAATAGGTGCATGACATGTGGTCAAAAGTCAAAGTATCAATGGTCAACATTTGACCAGTCAAAGGTAGACTTTTGACCAAAGTCAAAGAACAAGAAATGGCAGGTGACCAAAAATGGCAGGTAATGTCTTACAAAATAAGACAACCTTTTCTGACTTGGACAACCTCCAGTCAGACCATATGAAGGCCTCTGATTGAGCACAAACTCCTTTGGCTCAGTCAGGACAACTTATTTATGATAGTAAAAGAAGAACGTTAGGTTCAATCGAGTGCTAGCACGATTTTCTTGAACCTAATTGAATCTCATTCAGATCAATTGAACTAGATCAGTTCAATTGATGATCACCAGATTCAAACCCTTGTTTGTGTGACCCAGTTAGGTTCAGTTCTGTATGGTAATGGGATATGTCATGATCTCTATCATCGACATCATCGAAACTCCTTTCGATGGATCAGAACTCTTCTGATTCGAACAGCTAGAATGATCGATCATCTAAATCATTCTAATTGCTCCCAAAATCCACCAGTGACACCTAGCAGTATATGGTGGCAACCCATCAGAGCTGAATGCGAACCTCTTGGTGCAGCTACCTGTGTGATTAAGTTCTTCTATCTTGAGCCCCGATCAGATTAGGGTTAAGGTGAACTCGTCAAACCCTAGTTCTCTGTCATATGATGTAATCATTCGATTCGAGTCCAATGTGAAAATCTAAATAGAAACTCTTTCTATTATTTCACTCTGCCATGGCCATGGACTTCTGGACTTGATTCTCATGATCATCATAGGGCTGCTCCTCTACCACCGAGGTAGATAGATTCCATCTTGATGCAATCCAGTTCCTACAATGAACATGCTATAGCCAACATACACCTCAGGGTTCCATATGGCTAGGAGACCGAGTAATGGTGTAGTCAAACTATAACACCCTCAAGGTGAACTGCCGATGCACCTCAGGTCAAAGAACCAGACACACTACTGCAGCATCGAGTCAGTCATTGACGAGAAGGTAGACTTCCCTAATGACTACTCGAGGTGGTCACGCTCAGTGCCCTCATTCTCTAACGAGTACCTGTACTCTCGCTCCGGTGTCTCCACACCGTAGACTCAAGACTCATCTACTAAAGAGAAGCGATTGTACACCAACCTTCCGGATCAATCACTATCCTCGTGATGATCCTATGGTCAGGAGCAATTTTATGAGTTAATAATGATTATTCATGTCTTAAATTTTGAACTCTTAAAAATATGAATTATCATTACCATTAACTCAAAGGATGTATCACAGACACTAAATACACATATGTGATAGAAAATAACCCATTTATTGATTTTAGTCAAAATTACAATTTTGCCCCTATAAGTGTATTACAAGTGTCAGCCAATTCTGGCTTCTAGGGCACATATATCTAACACTATGATGATCATGAGATCGAGTCCTTAAACCCATGGCCATGGTAGAGTGAAATAATAGAAAAAAGCTTTCTATTAGGATTTGACATCGGATTCGTATCGAATGATCTATTCATATGATAGGGTGTCAGGTTCGACGAGTTCACCTTAACTCTAACCCTATCGGAGCTCAAGATAGAGGTATCCAATCACACAAATAGCTGCACTGAGAGATTTGCATTCGGTTCTAATGGGTTGCTACCATATACTACTAGGTATTACTAGTGGATTTTAAGAGCAATTAGAATGATCTTGATGATCGATCATTCTAATTGTGTGAATCAAAAAAGTTCTGATCCATCGAAAGGTATTTCAATGATGTCAATGATAGAAATTGCGACATATCTCATTACCATACGAAACTGAGTCTAACTGAATCACCCAAATAAGGGTTTAGATCTGGATGCCATCAATTAAGCTAATCCAGTTTGATTGATTTGGATCAGATCCAATTAAGTTCATGAAAATCGTGCAAGCACACGATTGAGCCTAATATTCTTCTTCTATAGTCTTTCTAGTTAGTCTTGGCTGAGTCTAACTGGTTTCTTATTCAGGGATCTTGTATGGTTATTAAGATTGTGTCCATCAAAAAATTTATATTTTTTTTTTTTCACAAATCGAAAGATCTGACTCCCCAGATTAATTGATGCGTGCGTGGGCGAGTGACTCCGAACAGAAAATTTCAGGATTGCGCGATTTTGGGAAAATGGGCGTAACTTCCTCAATACAGGTCGGATTGACCCGATTCCAAAAGTCACAGATCAAGGACTCGTAGATCTACAACTTTTGTGTTTTGAGTTTCCACAAATAAGCTCTGTGGAGTGAGCGATTCTGGGAGGAAGTGGACGAGGCACTGTGTTTGTGGGGATGTGTGTAACTCGAGGATATGGAAGGTTTATCACCTAAGCCTAAAGGCACAAGCCACCAGCCAAGGATAAAGGACCGAGATAGTTGCAGTTCACCACCAAGGCTTAAAGGAAATTCCACCGGCCAAGGATAAAGAACTGTTTGATTCACCACCAACGACGTTGGATAAAGAATCGAGATAATAATTCAACTCACAAAGAGGAATTTTCATTCATTCAACCAGTCTGATTACAAAATGAGAATATGTCTCATTATATAGATATTAGACTCAGAATTGAAAACAACATGGGAACTACCCAAACATTAAAGACTAAACAAAACTGAAATAGCATTAAAGGTCTAGGAACTAGGGAATGCAATAAATGACATGGGGACTAGGAGTCTTATCTCTTCAGCCTTCAAAATTCGTCCACCAACAATAACTAGCAAATATCTACTTCCAAAGAGCATTAAATCACTATGGAACTTATCCTGAATAACTCCCCTTTGATATATCATCGATCAGCAACGAATTTTGATATTGGTATCATCATTCCTTAACCCATCGAAGCAAGTTGTAACCGAAGTTAGTCTTGGCATGAATAAGTACCGATAGTGTTTGTTTTGCCGAAGGAATCTGCTCAGGACTTAAGGATTGATCAGTAGTCTCGGATGCTCCCGCATCATTCCCCCCGGGTTGTTTGAGATTTGTCCTCAAATCTGACAAGTCATCATCCTCCAAGTAAGGAGAAAGATCACCTACATTAAAAGTTGCCGAAACTCCATATTCTCCAGGAAGATCAATCTTGTAAGCATTTTCGCCAATTCTCTCGAGAACTTCAAATGGACCGTCAGCTCTAGGCATAAGCTTATTCTTCCGCTGAGAAGGAAATCTTTCCTTCCTTAAGTGTAACCACACAAGATCACCTGGTTGGAAATGAGCCTTCCTCCGATGTTTATTAGCTTTCTTCCTATAAGACTCGTTAGCCTTCTCGATCTTGCTTCGAATCTGCTCATGGAGTTTTTTCATTGATTCAGCTCTCTCTTTGCCATCAAAGTTCACTTGTGAATTGGATGGAATAGGAATTAAATCAATCGGTGTGAGCGGATTGATTCCATACACAACTTCGAAGGGTGATCGACCAGTAGTATAACTCGGTGATCGATTATAAGCGAACTCAGCATGTGCAAGCTTCAAATCCCAATCTTTTAGAGATTTACTAACCATTCCTCGAAGTAACGTAGTGAGAGTGCGATTGGTTACTTCCGTTTGGCCATCGGTTTGAGGATGACAAGTGGTGCTGAATAGAAGTCTGGTTCCAAGCATTCTCCATAAGGTCTTCCAGAAATAACTTAAAAACTTAGAATCACGATCAGATACAATGGTCTTTGGTACTCCATGAAGGCGAATGATCTCCTTGAAATAAAGATCAGCCACATGAGATGCATCATCCGTCTTGTGACATGGAATAAAATGAGCCATTTTAGAAAACCGATCAACGACCACCATAATGGCATCTTTTCCCCTCTGAGTTCTTGGAAGAGCCACAATAAAAAAATCTTCTATGCTGGGAGGGGAGTATCACTTGATGGAAATGACTCTTTGCTCTTTCTTGCACACCCAAGGCTGTAATGGTACTGGGAGGGGAGTATACAGCCCTTGATGGAAATGACTCTTTGCTCTTTGACAAGTTGCACACCTCAAGATGATAGCATGTACCTCTCCACTCATCTTTGGCCAATAAAAGTGCTCTTGAAGGATTTCAAGAGTTTTGTTCACGCCGAAGTGACCAGCCAAACCTCCACCATGTGCTTCTTCGGATCAACAATTCTCTAAATGAACTCTTCGGCACACATAATCGATTTCCCTTGAAAAGGAAGCGTCATTTTGGAAGAGAATCATGAAAGTACTTGGAGCTTGAATTCCATGTTTGCAACTATCGATAATAGTAGAGCAATCATCAAGTCGTATAGGATCTTCAGAATATGAATGTTCTTTCATGGATTCGAAAACTTGTCCAAGAATTCTAGCAATCAAGAACAGCAAGCAATACAGTATCTTCTACCATAAGCAAAGCAAATACATTTTTCTGTTTGGTAATGGCTCTCTCAACCTGTGTTTTACTCAAGAAAAGATTTTCCTTACTAGTGTTTCCCTCCCCAGGTTGATTTCGATGTAGCATGCTCGGTTTCAAAGATTCAAGAGTAATGCATTTTCGTTCCTTGTGAAAAGAGTATGTGTTTTTATGCCCATCATGTACAGCCTTTCTATCATATTGCCAAGGTCTACCTAACAACAAGTGACAAGCATCCATGGGAATAACATCGCACAGAACTTCATCTCGATAATTCTTCCCAATGGAAAATGATATAAGGGCTCGTTTGGTTACCTTCACATCACTTCCTTTGCTAAGCCACTGAAGCTTGTAAGGTTGAGGATGTTTCGATGTTGGTAGCTTCAGTTTTTCAATCATGGTTGTCGAGGCGACATTGGTGCAGCTTCCTCCATCGATAATCATCGTACACACCTTCCCGTTAATAGTGCAACGGGTGTGGAAGATGTTCTCCCTTTGCTCATTTTCTTCGGGAGATATCTCAGCATGTAATGCTCTCCGTATCACCAACAACTCGCCATCATCAGCTTTTTCAATGATATTCTCGGATTCTTTAGCTTCAGAATCATTCTGGTCATGTTCATCGCTGGCCTCTTGAAGTTCCAAATCGATCTTCTCAATTTCTTGAAGAGTCATAACTCTCCGATTTGGACAATTAGCTTGCAAATGCCCATAGCCATGGCACTTAAAACACTTCCTTGTGTCACCATCAACTTTCTTGCTGGTTTCTTTGACGGGTTCCACCAACTTCTCTTTACCCTTAGCTTTCGACGAAACACCTTCATATTTGCTTGAGGAAGCACCCCTAAAGTAGGATGTCCCCTTCGAGGAGGTTCTGGAAGAAAACCTCTTGCTACTCTTTAGTTGTTTCTCAACCTTCATTGCTAGCTTGCAAACATCTTCGAAGGACCAATAAGGCTGAAGTTCAACCAAATCAGCAATTTCCTGATTCATGCCACCAAGGAATCGAGCGATGGTTTGCTCGGGAACTTCTGGAACTTCACACCTCATCATGAGTTGTTCGAACTCACGAATATATTCTTCAATACTCATCCCTTGTTGTCTTAGGGAATTCAACTTGAGAAACAGATCTTGCTTATAGGTATCGGGCAAGAACCTCTTCTTCATAAGTTTCTTGAGTTTATCCCAAGACTTGATTCGGCTTTTCCCTTCTCTAGCTCGCTGATGCTTTAAATTCTCCCACCATAGAGAAGCATATTTAGTAAGTTTCAGAACAGCGACCTTGCACCTCTTCTCATCCGAGTAGGACTTGAAGTCAAAAACTCGTTCAATGGCATGGAGCCAATCAACAAAGTTGTCAGGATTGAGACTACCTTCGAACTCAGGTGCATCTGCTTTAATCTCACGGTCATTCTCATGGTGTCTTCTTCTTCTTCTCCGAACTCGGTGCTCAGAAGCACTAGAGTTGCCTCCAGTGGAATTAGAATCATCATTAGAATTGTGATGCGAATCTGAATTGTCATGGTGTCGCTGAACATCGGGACGCCTTGCTGGTTGCTCTTGTCTTGCCGGGTTCTCTAGGAGATTGAGAACTCGCTCCATTTGCCTTTGGAGATTCTCTATAGCACGATCTCGCCTTAGGTCGTGCGCTTGCTCCAAAGTCAAGCCTCGTGGAACTTGTTCGTCACCCATGATAAGTAGAAGATAACATTACAAAGGAATCACTCAAGATAAGTTCAACCTTGAGCTCTGATACCAACTTGATGCGTGCGTGGGCGAGTGACTCCGAACAGAAAATTTCAGGATTGCGCGATTTTGGGAAAATGGGCGTAACTTCCTCAATACAGGTCGGATTGACCCGATTCCAAAAGTCACAGATCAAGGACTCGTAGATCTACAACTTTCGTGTTTTGAGTTTCCACAAATAAGCTCTGTGGAGTGAGCGATTCTGGGAGGAAGTGGACGAGGCACTGTGTTTGTGGGGATGTGTGTAACTCGAGGATATGGAAGGTTTATCACCTAAGCCTAAAGGCACAAGCCACCAGCCAAGGATAAAGGACCGAGATAGTTGCAGTTCACCACCAAGGCTTAAAGGAAATTCCACCGGCCAAGGATAAAGAACTGTTTGATTCACCACCAACGACGTTGGATAAAGAATCGAGATAATAATTCAACTCACAAAGAGGAATTTTCATTCATTCAACCAGTCTGATTACAAAATGAGAATATGTCTCATTATATAGATATTAGACTCAGAATTGAAAACAACATGGGAACTACCCAAACATTAAAGACTAAACAAAACTGAAATAGCATTAAAGGTCTAGGAACTAGGGAATGCAATAAATGACATGGGGACTAGGAGTCTTATCTCTTCAGCCTTCAAAATTCGTCCACCAACAATAACTAGCAAATATCTACTTCCAAAGAGCATTAAATCACTATGGAACTTATCCTGAATAACTCCCCTTTGATATATCATCGATCAGCAACGAATTTTGATATTGGTATCATCATTCCTTAACCCATCGAAGCAAGTTGTAACCGAAGTTAGTCTTGGCATGAATAAGTACCGATAGTGTTTGTTTTGCCGAAGGAATCTGCTCAGGACTTAAGGATTGATCAGTAGTCTCGGATGCTCC